>PISX010009662.1:57396-74668 GCA_004024625.1 Mellivora capensis
GGGGAACCCTCTTACACTGTTGGTGGGAATGCAAGTTGGTGCAGCCACTCTGGAGAACAGTGTGGAGGTTCCTCAAGAAGTTAAAAATAGAGCTTCCCTATGACCCTGCAATTGCGCTACTGGGTATTTACCCCAAAGATACAGATGTGGTGAAAAGAAGGGCCATCTGTACCCCAATGTTTATAGCAGCAATGACCACAGTCGCCAAACTGTGGAAAGAACCAAGATGCCCTTCAACAGATGAATGGATAAAGAAGATGTGGTCCATATACACTATGGAGTATTATGCCTCCATCAGAAAGGATGAATACCCAACTTTTGTAGCAACATGGACGGGACTGGAAGAGATTGTGCTGAGTGAAATAAGTCAAGCAGAGAGAGTCAATTATCATATGGTTTCACTTATTTGCGGAGCATAACAAATAACATGGAGGACATGGGGAGATGGAGAGGAGAAGGGAGTTGAGGGAAATTGTGGGGGAGATGAACCATGAGAGACTATGGACTCTGAAAAATAACCTGAGGGTTTTGAAGGGACAGGGGGTGGGAGGTTGGGGGAGCCTGGTGGTGGGTATTGTGGAGGGCACGCATTGCATGGAGCACTGGGTGTGGTGTAAAACTATGAATTCTGTTACACTGAAAAGAAATAAAAATATATATATATATATATTTCTGTGTATTTAAGATTTGGGGTATATATTTTTATCTTTATTTGCCAATCACTTGTTAACATATGAAAATATAATTGATTTCTCTGTATTGATGCCATTTTCTTATTAAATACATTTACTTCTAGGATTTTATTCCTTTTTGAAAAATTTTTGGATTTCTCATAATTTTCTAATATAACCATGCCTTCTGCAGATAAATAGCTTTATTGGCTTATTTGCAATCTTTCTCTCTCTCTGACTTTTTTTGTTGCATTGTCATTTTTCTGCAGCACAATATTAAACAGTAGTAGGTGGGCACATAATTTTATTTTATTCTCCATTGATAGTGGGGATGCATTCAATATGTCTCCATTAAATGTAATGTTAACTATAGTTCTTTAGTAAATGTCCTTTATCATACTTAGTAAATTCCCTTCCATTCTTAATTTGGTTAGTTGTTAACATGAATGTGTGTTAAATTTGGTAACATTCTTTCTTCCAAGTATATAAGGTGTACGGGCTTATTCTTTCTGCTACTCTGATGAATTAACATGGATTGATTTTCAGCAAATTGTTTGTATAAATACAATTTGGAAATGATGTATCAACTTGTTTATGTACTGCTGAAATATGTTTGCTAATGTTTTGTTAAGGATTTCTGAATCTAAATTCTGGAGGCATAATATTCTGTAATATTTTTTCATATAATGTTCTTGTAAGATTTTGATACTAAGATTAAACACATCTTATAAAATGATTAGAAATTAGTCCCTCCTGCTCTATCTTTGGGAAATTTGTATTAGATTCATATTATTTCTTCTTTAAATTATTTTTGTTTAAATGTTTAGCCAATGTCGTTGCTAAATTTACTTACTAATATGAATTGCTTTATTTGATAGGAACCCTGTAGATTTTGTTTGTTTATGTGGGGAGTATTACAAATGTATGTATGTATTTATTTATTTATTTATTTAAAATTTATTTATTTGTCAGAGAGAGGGAGAGTGAGCGAGCGAGCACAGGCAGACAGAGTGGCAGGCAGAGGCAGATGGAGAAGCAGGCTCCCTGCCGAGCAAGGAGCCTGATGTGGGACTCAATCTCAGGATGCTGGATCATGACCTGAGCCGAAGGCAGCCACTTAACCAACTGAGCCACCCAGGCGTCCCACAAATGTATTTATTTAAACAGATATAACACAATTTGCATTTTTTATTTCCTTTTGTTTCTGATGAATTATGTTTCTCAATGAATTTGTACATTTAATTTTTCAAAATGTATCTTAGTATTTTAAGAAAGAAACATGGATCACTGACTTTAAGCCATTTTTCTTTTCTAAACAAGCATTTAAAATATAAATATTTTATAGCTAATGCTTTATATCTCATACATTTTTTATTTGTTGTGATTTAATTATCATTTGGTTCAAAATGAATTTAAATTTTCTTGAGTTTCCCTCTTTATTCTATTAATTATTGAAAACCAAGTTCCTTAATTTCCAAAATCTTCAGGGTTTACTAGGCATCTTAATATTATTAATTTCTAATTTAATTGAATATATTCAGAGAACATACTCTGTAAGATATACTTCATTTAATACTTGTTTAAATTATCGAGGCATATTTCATAAGCTCTAAATATGGACTAAATTGGTGAATTTTCCATGTCTTCAGCAAAATGGTAATTCCTTAGTTTTCACATAGTGTTCCATAAATATCAATTAGGTCAAACACTGGCTGATACTGCTGGTTTATATACCTACTGAATTTGTGTCTACTTATTTTATCAATTAAGGAACACTGTATGTCAAAAAACTCCAATTGTAAATGTGGATTAGTCTTATTTTTCCTTTAGATTTGTTAGATGCTACACTAGAATTTGCTATGTATATATATGTTTAGAATTGTTACATATTGAAGTGTTATACTTTTTATCTTTATGAAATATTCCTCTTTACCTCTGTTGCACTTCTTGTCCTAAAATCGATTTTATCTGATAATAATAAAATCATAAGAGCTCTCTTATGCTTAATATTTCTATGTCCCATCATTTACCCTCTTTTTAAATTTTCTTTTAAAGAGGACTTTTTAAAAAAAGTTTGTTTGTTTGTTTGTTTTTGAGAAAGAGAGAGAGCATGAGCAGAGGAAGGGGCAGAGGTTGGGAGAGAGAATCTTAAGCAGGCTCCTTGCTCAGTACAGAGCCCAATGCAGGGCTCAATCTCACAACCCTGAGATCATTACTTGAGCTGAAATCAAGAGTTGCATGTCTAACAGACTGATCCACCTATACATTCCCCCCTTTATATTTTCAATTTAGCTATCTATATTAAAATGTGTCTCTTGTTGACAATAGACCATTTACATTTAATATAATCTTTATGTATTTTATATAACCCTACTTCCTTTCTTCATTTACTTTTCTTTGTTGACTTATCTTGGTTTAATTGTTATTTTATTAAATATTTGCATTATTATTTTAATTGTTATTTTGTTAATACTTGGAGTTTACCGAGCTTGATATTATTTTCTCTACTTTTTTTGTACCTATTTGTATTACTATAATATATTTCCTGTTTATCACAGTCTATTTAGAAGAAATATTATAGAGCTTAATATAAAATATGGCATTAAGGCAGGATAATATTTTTCCTTCCTCTGTCCTATTATTTTGTTTTTAATTTTGTGTGTGTCACAAGTCACAAAATAAAAAAAATATATATTTTAATGGAGTCAATTGCTTCTTAAAGCAATTAATATAAGTCATTATTTTAAATCAAATGGTAATTTGAGCCACCATTCCTTACTTGTTTAAGATTTTTTCAAAGCATGGATAAATTTTGGGTGCCTGGTTAAGTGTCTGACTCTTGGTTTTGGCTCAGGTCATGATCTTAGGGTTCTGGGATTACGTCCCATGTTGGGCTCTGTGCTCAGTGCAGAGACTGCTTAAGTTTTTCTCTTACTCTCCCTCTGTCCCTCCCCTCTATGCACCCTCCCTCTCTCCAAAATAAATAAATAAAAATAGATAAATTTTAAATACTTACTAAATCACAAAAATAGCAAAGATAAACCCATGACATGTTGACATGAGTAAGGACTTTTTATTGAAATAACTATTTTCAAAAAAAAAAAGTGAAAAAAGCACATTTTAAATTTTTTGAGATCTCTTTAGTGTCTACTGAAGAAAGGATAGCTGGATTATTATATCTGCTTCCACATTTAGTCTATTACAATATGACATGTAATGTAGCTTCTGAACAAGTTCACTTTACATTCATGAGACCATAGAGTGAATAAGGTGAGGTTCTGATATATTGTCATTTCTTCTCATCCTGAAGAACTTTCTTTAGCATTCCTTGTAATATAGTTCAAACTGTCCTAAATACCCTCATATTGCATTTTACCAAAAATTCTTTCATTTTGTCTTTTATTTATTTTTTAAGGTTTATTTATTTTAGAGAGAGAAAAAGAGCACAAGGAGGAGACACAGAGGGAGAGAGAGAGAGAGAGAGAATCTGAAGCAGACTCCTCACTCAATGTAGAGCCTGATGTGAGGCTTGATATCTTGATGGTGCGACCATGACCAAAACCAAGAGTCAGAGGCTTAACTGACTGTGCCACCTAGGTGCCCCTTGTCTTTACTTTTAAAAGGTAATTTCAGAGTTGACTTTTTTCTCAACAATTAAAATATGCCATTGCATTTTCTATTTGCTGCTGCTGCTTCTTTTTTTTTTTCCTAATGAGAAATCCTTTTTGGAGTTTACTGAGCTTGATGTTTTTCACTAAATTTGAGAAGTTGTCAACTAGTATTTCCTTAAATAAATTTCTAATCCATTTTTTATCCTTGTCCCACTGGGATATGAATTTCACTTATGTTAGATCACTTAATATTGGCCTATGGTCATTTAGTTTCTGTTCCTCTTTCTTTAGTATATTTTCTAGATGTCCCTTAGATTGACTACTTTTAATCAATGAAAATTATTGGCCTTCAATTATGTTATTCAGCTTCTAAATGCATCCATATTCTTGCTTTTGAGAAATCTAAATTTAACCATGAGACATTGCATTTAGTTTTATTTTAGAGTTGTTTTGTTTTTGTTTCTATTATTGTATGTTTTTATTTTTAACAATGCTTTATTCATTGGGATTAATAGTTTTTTCTTCTCTCATGTAATTGGTTAATATTTTTCCTCAAGTTTTTATATTCCTTATACACTTAAATATGGCACTGTCTGTAACCAAGTATATTTTATTGATTGTGTAGCCAAATATACCAATATTTTATTCTATGGCTTTGAGATTTTAAGCCATAGTTAGAAAATCTTTCTTCAAACCAAGATAATAAAATTATCACCTTGTTTCAGTTGGCTGGAGTAGTAGCAGTTGAGTAATCCAGTCAAGTGTTCTAAATCCTGAGGTCTGGAGGTCTGGAAAAAAGTGTTGGTAGTGTTACAATCTATAAAATAGCAGTGATCAAAATCAATCAATCAATCAGAGGAGTGTGGTAATAAATATTAGTCAACTTAATGGAAATTTCAGAATCCAATGAATAAAAAATTAGAAGGAATGATAAGGAAAAGCAGAATACTACCCAGGAAAAAAAAAACAAAACACAAATTATCTTGCCTTAATTTTCTCTGAAAATCTATTAGCAAGGAATACATAGATCTCAAAATTATGGCCTCATCAAAGCATTATTATATCTTTGCCAGTGTACCTGCTGTGTTTATAAAGGCTGCAGACTGTACTGAAAGAAGACCTCGACACATGTGCCCCATCTAGAGGAGAGCTATTTGGTATATGTCCTGGGTAGACTTAGGAACTTTGTTTTCTGTTAGGTTCATAACAATTTTATGACTTAATCCATATGGGCACACTACCTAATTTGAATCATTTCTTCTACTGAAAATAGCTGGAAAAAACTGGACAAATTTAAAAGTTTCCCTTTGACTGCATCATGGAGTTAAAGGGAGAAAAGTTTTTTGTTGTTGTTTTGTTTTGTTTTTTAGACCAATATACAAGGGAAGGAGGAAATCAAAAGGAGAAGAACTGAACCCTGCTAAACCCCAGATTTTGAGTGTTCCACCCTAAGATAAATATAAATCACTATCATATGATATCCCTGATATGAGGAAGTGGAGATGCAACATGGGGGACTAGGGGAGTAGAAAAAGAAGAAAAGAAACAAGATGGGATTGGGAGGGAGACAAACCATAAGTGACTCTTAATCTCACACAAAAAACTGAGGGTTGCTGGGGGGAGGGGGTCGGGAAAGGGGGGTGGGGTAATGGACATTGGGGAGGGTATGTGCTATGGTTAGTGCTGTGAAGTGTGTAAACCTGGCGATTCACAGACATGTACCCCTGGGGATAAAAATATGTTTATAAAAAAATAAAAATAAAAAATAATAAAAAAATATATAAATCAGATATAACTTAGACCATGTAGGGACTGAAGAGTAGCCTCAAATTTTCTCAAACCAAGCTTGGATTCAGGTGATTTAGAATTGTCGCTGCCTCTAGTCACCTGTTAGAAGGAAAAGTATAGGAAGAATAAGGATATTTTCAGGATAAAAAGAAAACAAACGGAAACTCGGAGACTCCATTACCAGCAGTCATGCACCAAAAAAAATACCAAAGATATCCTTCATCCAGAAGGAAAATGAATTAGTTGTTCTATGTATTTTTTAAGGATTCTACATTCAAATGTGTTCAAATATATCAAAAGATAGTTGTTTCAATGTTTATCTTTCAAAAGAGCTTAAACATCATGAATAAAAGATGGTTTGCTGTTTGATTATCATTATCAACTCATATTTTAGCTCTATGTTTGATATATAGCAACTGCTAATTAATTTTCTCCAGGAGAAAATTATGAATTAATTCTTTGCTTGGTAAGCACTTAAGATTTTCACTTTTGTTCTTCTTTTTTTTAAAAATAGATTTTATTTATTTATTTGACAGAGAGAGACACAGAGAGAGAGGGAACACAAGCAGGGGGAGAGTCAGGCAGAGGGAGAAGCAGGCTTCCTGCTGAGCCAGGAGCCCCATGTGGTGCTCGATCCCAGGACCCCAGGATCACGACCTGAGCTGAAGGCAGACACTTGATGATGGGCCACCCAGGCACCACAAGATTTTCACTTTCCATAAGACTTTACTTCCATAAGACTTTTTTACTTTACTCCTCAATTTTACATTTGATTTTTAATCAATAAATGTATCAATAGCCCTGTGCTTATTCAACAGGTATTAGGATTAATTATTCCATCTTCTTTAGCTCTTTCTCTGCTTCACTAGCAAACTCTTCCTTTTATCCAAATAGGAAAAATAAAAAAAATAGCATAGACCAATAAAAACAAAATATATGTGTTTTTTGGAAATAGAAGAGGCAGATGGATAGGAGATTCTATATTCTAATTTTCATATCATCCATTTCTTAAGTATACTCAAACACTTTGTTTCATTTGTGTTTCTGTAATTAATGTCAATCTTTAAAAGATTGGATTAAAGAGTGACTTCAGTACAATGTCCCTTCCATCTTTTTTCCTGGTGCCTGAAATTCCTTCTTTAGAGGGGCTTTTATTTTTCTTGTGTATGTTTATATATTCTTTGAACATGCAAATATTTTCAAGAAAAGAGCTAAGTGAGTTGTTAATACCTTATTTCTTATCATAACACTAACAAAGTAAAATTTAGGGGAATTGTGAACCAAAAAAAAAAAAAAAAAAGACAAAACTAAAAAAGCCTACTGAGGTAGTGTAATTTTTCTTTAATGAATAAAGCATCATCACACAGAGTTTGATTTTTGTGACTGTGGATAATAAAGTAATCACTTCTAGTTATTTTTTAAAATATTTTATTTATTTATTAGACAGAGATCACAAGTAGGCTGAGAGGCAGGCAGAGAGAGAGAAGGAAGCAGGCTTCCCATTGAGCAGAGAGCCTGATGTGGGGCTTGATTCCAGAACCCTGGGATCATGACCTGAGCTGAAGGCAGAGGCTTTAACCCACTGAGCCACCCAGGTGCCCCACTTCTAGTTATTTTTTAAGAATATTTTTGGTAGAGCTAAAATAAGATATATAAGATAGATATGGATCTATCTATCTATATATATATACACACACACACACACAAATGAACGTTTGTCCATTTACTCATTATAAAAATTCTTTATAAATTTAATTTTAATGATTGTGTAATAAAGCAGGATATAAAAGTATAATAACACATTTAAGCATCTGCTCTTCTGTGTTTTGGCTATTTTCATTTTTATTCATATCATTATACACATTTTTCTTATAAATCTGGTATAAAACTTGTTTTTTTCTTAGAAAAATGTCTTATAGAATGGAATTATTCAGTACAAGGGTATGACTATTCTAAATAGCTGTACAGAATGGCCAGATCTGTATATTCTTTAGCCCATTACATTACCGAACATTTTATATTTTATTTTATTATTTTGATGATTGATAACGTTACATATTTCTAAGCAGACATATTGTATTTATGAGCACTTACTATATGACAGATAAGGTATTACATGTTTTACGTTTTTCATTCTAAAACTTTAATAACACTAGTATTATAAGTTCAACTACCAATTTCTCTAGTTATAAATGTGTACTCTTTTTGTAAGATTACACTTCTTTTCCTTTCACTTTAGATTGCACTTCCGTAAGATCTGTATGTGTATCTGACAGTGTATCTGTATCTGTGTACTACCAACGTTGGTATCAGACATATTCATGAGCAGGTGCATGTGAGAGCACAAATGTGTGTATAAAATTATGTTACTTAAATAAATTTGTCCATTTTTATTGTCTTATGATTATATCTTATTTTTTCCATGAACTTAGGTAGACATATTATGTTTCACTACTTCAAAGTCATGTAAACATATCGATATTTCTAGTAAATCTTCAGTAAGCACTCACAGCCAACTTTTCAAGTTTCAATTCAATTTAAAAATATTGCATATTTTAACTATGTTTCCTCCTATTTCATCCAAATGAAATTATATTTTAATGAAATTTTTCCATAATTCTGAAATTGAGGGTACCATATACTATAGTAAAAACACATGACTTTGTAACAAACACATGTATTTTCAAATATATCTATTTTGATGTTCAACTTGACTAACAAACAAGTAAACTAAATGAGTACTTTAATATCAATAAATTTTAAATTAAAAAATTTGACAAAAATTCAGACAAATATTTCAGCATTGAATAATGTAGTTTTTATAGGTACTAAAGCCCTGGATAAAAAAAAATGTCTGCAAATAAATATGGAACAAGTTTTCTGACTATATCATCAAAATAATGTACAATCTATGTTTATGTCATGTAATTACAGACTTTGGTTCTTGTTCCATAATTCAAAGTATATGTATAATACCTGTATCTATCCTGTTTGCCAAGCCATGTAAACATGAGGCATTCCATCCAACGATGCTTTGCCCAGAACTGTTTGTGAAGTTATGAGTTTATTTTTCTTGTACTTTCCAGTTCCTTCAAGACTATACTAGCTTAGGATTTCTCTTAGTTCTTAAAGTAGTCATTTCATATACCCTATTTTTGCTTCATATGACCTTCTTCCAGCAAGAGCTCTTAATTTCAAAAGTGACAATATGTCCCCTACAGTCATTTTCATGGTTCATACAGTTCATAACACCCAAAGGTCTGCTTACTACTTTCAGACCATAATTCCAGTAGTAAAGGTCATTGATGGTACTCAAACTGGTAACAGCACAACTCTACTGAGAGAATAGCCTAAATATAATGAAATTTGGTAATATGCAAAATTACCTTGGATCCTATCCAAAAAGTATTATCTCTAGAAGTACCACAATATCAGGATAGTTTCACTTTTAATATGGTTTTCTTTCATAAAATTGAGAATGCTATATTTCTGAGATTAGATCTATTTTTAAATTCAAAATATTTTAGAATTATAATGACAATAAATAAAGCTCAGGAGGCAAACTAAAAAGCAAACAAACAAAACAGGTACTGAACTTCTGGTATGGGGAAGAATGTATAGACTTGTTACACAATATTCCTTCTTTCAAATTACAACTATCAAACAAAGAAATAATGCAATCAAAGGAAAACTCTTAAAGGTAGAATGGGAAAACAAACTGGTTTGGGACCCCAGAATTGGAAGAATAACAGAGTGATAAAGCATCTTCCATACCCAACCCAACAGATGAAGAAGATAATTCCAGCCTGATATTTCCTGATCCCTAGTATCAATACAAGATGACTCAGGTATGCTCAGTTCTTCCTGGAATCAAATGGGAGTTCCATCGATAACACAAGACAAAGGGAACTCTATAGACAGCTAAGAAGACAGGAGAAACATGCTCCTTGCCTGTGGGTCCTTAGGCTCTACACCCTTGCCCCACCAAGAGACAGTCTGGTAGATAGATTGGCAGCACTGGCAACAGGGATCCAGTCATAACAATCAGGAGATGTCTTCATCCTTAGGCACTTGGGAACGCCCTCCTTCATCTAGTGTCTTCAGATTGCAAAGTGGCACTGACAAGATGAACAGCAAAGGGACAAGAGTTCACAGCAAGTATGTCAGATCAGAAAGCTTTGTCATCCTGTGGACCTGAGTCCCTTCCCCCACATCAAAGCATCAGGATGATCCTCTTGGGGGAAATCTTTTTCTCTACATGGGCAGAAGATGCAGGGAGCATTAGTAGCTTTTATTGTACCAGATAAACTAAGCAGAAAATTCAGTTGTATTTGAAACAATAGCCCACAAAAATAGACCAGAAGCTGAGTGATAAATAAAACAGTATAATTGTCTGCAAAAGTAAACAATGTAGATAGAAACCGAAGTCTCCTAACATAATATAGAAGACCTGAGAAACATAACAAAATGGTATATAATCAACATATTTAGACCACTCTCTAATAAGAGCAGAACATACTTTTCTTTCAAGTATCTGTAAAACATTCATTAAGATAGAATTTATCCTGAACCATAAAACAAACCTTGACAAATTTAAAGAACTGAAATTATACAGAGTATATTCCTTGCAAAAAGTTCTTAGACATGACACTAAAATATAATCTATAGAAGGAAAATTTGATAAACTCAACTTCATCAAAATTCAAACTATTTTCTTTGCAAAAAATCTGAAAAGAAAAGCTACAAAAAATGTTTGTGAGAAAATATTTTTAAACCATGTATCTGACAGTGGATGAGCATCTAAACTGTATAAAGAATTGTCAAAATTCCACATTAAAAAATAAAGCAATTAGCATGAATCTGCAGCACATTTTGAGTAGTATGGGAATTTTCAAAATGTTAATTCTTCCAATACAGAAACACAGGTATCTTTCCATTTATTTCTGCCTTCTTTAATCTCTTTCATCACATCTTATAGTTTTCAATGTACAGGTCTTTCACTTTTTTGGTTAAATTTATTACTAATTATTTTCTTGTTTTTGATGGTATTATAAGTGAGATTGCCTTTCTGATTTCTCTTTCAGATAATTTGTTGTTAGCATATAGAAATCCCCCTGACTTCTCTATGATAATTTTATACTCTGCAACTGTACTGGATCCATTTATTAGTTCAAAATTCCAATACCATTTTTCACAGAAATAGAAAAAATATTTTAAAATTTGTTTGGAGGGGCGTCTGGGTGGCTCAGTGGATTAGGCTGCTGCCTTAGGCTCAGGTCATGATCTCCGGGTCCTGGAATCGAGCCCCACATTGGGCTCACTGTTCAGCAGGGAATCTGCTTCCCCCTCTCTCTCTGCCTGCCTCTCTGCCTTGTGATCTCTGTCTGTCAAATACATAATAAAATCTTTAAAAGAAATTGTTTGGAACCACAAAAGAACATATGTCATATTTTATGAATAACCAAAACAATCTTGAGAAAGAAGCAGCTCATTACTAATCAACAGGGAAATTCAAATCAAAACCACAATGAAATATCACCTTACAACTGCTGGAATAGCTTTTTATCAAAAACACAAGTGATAACAAACTGTTGACAAGGATGTGGAGAAAAGGGAATCATGTACATTGCATGGGAATGTAAACTGATGAATTCCATTTCAGCTTCTTCCACCAAGTAGAGTAATCATGATATTGTCAAGTTATTTATTTCCTTGACCTGTTGTAGAGACTTACATGGACATCATTATGAAATTATTATTATTTTTGAAATGTTTGTTTATAGGAAGATGAATAGATAGTAATAGATTGCAAGTGAATAAAAAAATGTTAATCCCTGAGTATGGAACTCTATATCATATCCTTCCTTCTGAATCCTCAGCCAGACTACTCTTAGCTTCCCTTAATTACTGTGTTCCCTCATATTGCTATTAGTCTAAAATCAAACCCTCTTTTTATCATTAATATCAACCCCCCTTTAGGCTTCCTGGTCCAAGTTTATGATCCTCTAATTTTTTTTAAAGATTTTATTTATTTATTTATTTGATAGACAGATATCACAGAGAAGCAGGCAGAGAGAGAGGAGGAAGCAAGCTCTCCGCTGAGCAGAGAGCCCGATTCGGGGCTTGATCCCAGGACCCTGAGATCATGACCTGAACCTTAGGCAGAGGCTTTAACCCACTGAGCCACCCAGGCGCCCCATCTAATTTTTTTTTATTCTGCTCCAAAAGATTGAAAAATGATTGGAATTTTTCTTTAACATCTGTTCTTCCTTTATCTTCTGTTCTAGTCAATTAGAAAAGGTTTGGCAATCGGTTTTTAATATTTTGCTCATGATTTTTTTTTACATTTAACATGTGAAGAGAAAAACCACTTTTGAGAAATTGCCGTCCATGCATTTTACAGTTTGATAATCCTGCTCACACCAGAGTCTGGACATTTATATAAAAACTCGAGTTTAGGAGACCTGCCATAAGTTCTTGCTGTACTTTTCCTCAGAAAAGTTGGTGACCTTCCCCCCAACCACCTTAGAAGTAGAAGTGCTTTCTAGTAGGCTATCTCCAGCTTCTTCCTTGATGTGAGAGGGACCGCTCTCCCCCCTCCTCCCTCAGCACCCCCTCCCTGCTCAATTGCACCCCCTGGCTTCTGGGGCTCTGTTAGTAAAAAACACCTTGTGATGGCTTTGTGTGGCTGTGCCTTCAATCAAAAGGACTCCATGGGTTTCACTTCCACAAACTGGGAGCTCAGATACTGAGGGAGCCCCCTGTGCCCCTAGGTGGATGGCTTTTGCCTCCTCATTCAGCAGGTCATAATTTGCATATTGTTAATTCAATACACCAGCTCTGACTTCTCAACACACATGACAATGAGTTATAGGGATATGTTACATCTTATTTAAACTATATTAAGCTTCTGATTGGTATCCTATTTCTAGTCTCTTCCCGTTAAAATCTATCTGACACGCTGACATTGCGTTAGGTTTACTAACATTGAGATTTTGTGCATGTCACAGTCCTATACAGAATCACTAGGTCCTGTCAATTGAAGTAAAATTTGCATACTTTAGACTGACTTTATAAGTCCCTGTAATGTGCTTCCAAGCTCACATTTTCTCTCTTCTTATTACCATATTCTGATGATATCTTTAACTCTTCCGTCTTACATCCATGGCTATTGTTATTCATTCCTCCGAGAATATCTTTGTTTCTCCTCCACTACTTAAAAAAAAAATGATAATAATCTTTTACTCTGGGCTCAGCTCCACCTAAACCTCTCAGTGAAGATTTTCCTGTTATTTGGTCTATAAATCTTTCATGCTTCTGAAACTCTTTAAAGAAATATGGCAAAATGTTCTATATTTGATAATGTGAAGAGTACTGTGTTTTTATCTTTGTAGAGAGGCATTTGCCATTTAATCATATATTTTAAAAACGAATTTTTTAATAGTTACATGTTTGTTCATCTCAGCGGCAGTTTGACAGAAATCAATTACTGCACTCAACCTACTATTTTTGACTATAAAATTTATATTTTCTAGGCTACTTGATATAATTAGAAATGTTTGTTTAATTATAATTATTTTTATTACCATTATAAAGTTTTATTAACATCTGCGCTAGTCAATCCTTTAGAGTAGTCTGGTAATGCCCATTTCTTTACTGAAGTTTTAGAGTTGTATGTGATTCCCTCCTTTCCTTTTATAGGAACTCATGTTATTTAAGACATGGACCTTTTCCTGCTTTGAAATGTAAAAAGTTGTTTACTTATAAATTATATTTGCCTACCTTCTGATATTGAAAAGAGTTTAATATTTGAAAATTAATATGTCCATTTTACCCTGAGTGCATCTATTCTAAGGTTGAAAATTCTGCCCTATATCCAGTTTTTAAATATATCCACTTTTTAAAACTTTTATATAAACATTTTTGTGATGTTTACTTTTTAATCCATCTGGAATTTATTTTAGTACATAAATACAGTAAAAGCTGTAAGAATATAAATTGATACCTTTTTTTAAAGAAGAGCCTTCTCAATCATACCAACAACTTTTATTGAATAATAAACATGTTTTTCTTTGAGTTGTCCCAAGTAACATACATCAGGTGGCTTATAATTGAGACTATATATAAGCAATTTTTTACAGTGATCAATTTAATCTTGAATAAATATCTCACTATTAAACTTAAGGTAATTGTGTATGTTTTAATGGTTGCCAGGTCTAGGGATGCCTGGGTAACCCAGTCCCTCAGGTATCTGTCTCTTGATTTTGGCGGGTCATGATCTCAGTGTTGGGACATGAATGGAGCCCACATGGGGCTCTGCACTGGGTGTGGAGCCTGCTTAAGATTCTCTTTCTATCCCTTCCCTCCCTCTCCCACTGTTTGCTCTCTCTCTCTCTCTCAAAATATGTATGTGTGTGTGTATGTGTGTGCGTGTGTGTGTATGTGTGTGTGTGTATATATATATATATATATATATATATATATATATGTATATGATTGCTAGGTCTAATTTTTACTTTTTCTTTCTTTTTTTCCACCTTCCTATTCTCAACTGTTTAAACTTTGCAGAGTATATTTTTCAAATATTTCCTTTTGATAACAGTGCCCCTTTTATAAAACAGCTCCTGCAGCAGGCAAGAGTGTAAAGCAGATGAAAGCTGAGCTGCTTTGGTTGCACAAGCTTATAGCCCTGACCACGAGGATTGCACCAGATCCCATCTGCAGAATTTTGGGGCTCCTTAGACTCATGTTTAAATCTGCCACTCTAGAATACCTTTCATATATATATATATATTTTTTTTAATTCTCCCAACAGTAAATTTTTATGTTACTTGAAATTGCATTAAATCTATAAATTAATTCAAACATAACTGATAATTACAATTTTGCCTCTTACCAATTTTCTGCCTCTGTGATCCAAATTAACTAGTCATTGTCTTGCCTGTGATACTACAGTATGTCTCCCTTGCCAGCTGTCATTTGTTGGAAGAGGGAGGGAAATAGCATTTTTTCTTCTTCTTGTTTCTTGTGTACCTTTCTTTTCTTTTCTTTTCTTTTTTTTCTTTTTGACTTGATACCAATAGTGCTTAGCTTCCAGCTTGCTAGTTACACCTGAGTCATCTGCCCCATCAGCCTCTGTCAACCAGCTTCCTTAAGGGGGTTCTAGGCTTGCAGATCTCCTCTTGTCAGTTCTGGTCCATTGATACCCAATAGATGGTTACTTCCTTGTAAGTCCTGGCCTTTGTTTCCCTACTCATCAATCTTGGTCTTCCTCTAGTGACCTGACTGAGGGTTTTTGACAGCCAGTCTTGGCTTGCCAGCATCCTTCAGAGAGTTCTAGTGAGACTTTTATTTGGCAGGCAACGCATAGTTCCTTGTCTATGGCCTTTAGTTAGATGACATTCCAGTGGGAGATTTTCTGATTGGCAGACCCAGCCACCGTTCCCTACTGTCCAGCCTCAACCCAAGGGCACACTGATGAGAGGCTTCTAGTTTCCCAGTTCCTGCCCAAAGTTTCCAAGTTTCCACATCTTGGGCTATAGTAACACACCCTCTAATGATGTCTGAATTACAGTTGTAGGGAAGAGAAACCCCCCAACTATATTCTTTTTTTCAGTATATTTCCTTAGTCTTACATAATTTTTTTTGTTTAGTAGCTAATATTTTAGAAATTGTTAATATTTCTTTATATTAAAACCTTCTTTCTTCAAATTACTGTGTTTTTCAGCTTCTTCCTAGATGCTGATTGATAAAATCTCTTGTCCCCTTCTCTCTCTCATTTTCTTTCCTCACTTCCTTCTCCTCCTCCTCCTCCTTTCTCTTCTTTAACTAAAAGATACATCTTTCTAATTATTCAAATCTTCCAAAATGGGTTTTTGTGTTTTGAAAACTTCTTTGTTTTTTTTCTTGTATTATGTAGCATTGTTTTATTTCAGAACTCTATAGTCTGTATTTTATTCCTATGGTGGATGGGTATTTTCCACTCTATTTTTCTTGGACTTTATTGATGCACGGGAAACTAATGCTCTGCTTTTAAATTTACTTAACTTCCATTTTGTCTTTTTTTTAAAGATTTATTTATTTACAGAGTAAGGGGAGGGCCAGAGGGAAAGAATCTTCAAGCAGTCTTCCCTCTGATTGCAGGGCTGTACTAGGGGCTGAATCCCAGGACCCTGAGATCATGATGTGAGCTGAAATCAAGATTTGGATCCTTAACCATCTGAGTCACCCCAGTGCCCCTCCATTGTGTCTTTTAATTAAACTACTTTATGATCTGTTTTCATTTATTTTTGAAGTTCTCTATTTTAACAATTTTAGTTTCTGTAAATAATGATTGTTTTGTCTTTTTGGCCATCCTGATTCCTGAGAAATAGGTCCTATGTTTATAAGATAAATATTTCCCACCTCTATGTAAAGGAGGAAAGATTAGAGAAAGGAAAACTTCTATGGATGGAAGTGGGAGACTAACAACCCCTCACAAACCCACAAACACTCCCTTCCTCCCACAGAGGACCTCATTATTCATGTAATATTTTGATGAAACTACTGTGTTTAAAATTAAAGACTCCTTGTTCATATTTATGTTTGCACAGCTTGTTGGAAGAAGCTAGAAGGAATCTCAACTCCCATTTTCAATAAAAATACTCACCACAAATTTACTACTATTTTAATTTATCTTCCTACAAACAAACAATTCAAGAAATAATACCACATTGTATCATTTTGGGCCTCTGAAATGGAAAGAAAAAAATTAAATTAACCTGATAAATCTTGTTTGTTTTTTTTTTTTAAAGATGTTATTTATTTATACAACAGACAGAGATCACAAGTAGGAAGAGAGGCAGGCAGTGGGGGGGGGGGGGAGCAGGCTCCTCACTGAGCAGAGAGCCCAATGCGGGGCTTGATCCCAGGACCTGAGCCGAAGGCAGAGGCTTTAACCCACTGAGCCACCCAGGCACCCCTGACAACTTTTGTTAATACTAGCCTTAAGTTCATCTTCATTCGATTTCTTACTCAAGTTTTTACAAGCTATTTTTCCCAGGTGAGTTAACCAGTGTTAAAAATGCAAACAATAGCTAACACTTAGTAGGTTCTTACGTGGCACCACAAACTTAATGCCTCTCTATGTGGTACTTTATATGCATTAACTCACTTAATACCCACGCCCTTTTATTTTTTATTTTTATTTTTTATAAATTTTTT
>PISX010009663.1:8058-74649 GCA_004024625.1 Mellivora capensis
TGATCCCAGGGTCCTGGGATCGAGCCCCACATCGGGCTCTCTGCTCCGTGGAGAGCCTGCTTTCTCCTCTCTCTCTCTGCCTGCCTCTCTTGCCTACTTGTGATCTCTGTCTGTCAAATAAATAAGTAAAATCTTTAAAAAAAAAAAAAAAGGAAGACTTTTTTATGGCTTAAGGGGAAAATGTTTACTAAAATTGAAATGAATTTTCTAGTGGCTGTGATTTAAGTGCAGCAAGAATATATGTCTAATCATTTATGTTTGGCCTAAGAAACAAGAATGCCATGCTCTCCTTGATGAAGAGTAAGAAAGAATCTATCAGTTCATGATGTACTCTTCCATTATTCACTCACCCAGTTAGCTGTTGAGTACCTGTTCTTGCTTGACCTTGGAGCAAAACTCTTTCCGTCCCTTGACTTTGAAGTAAGCCATCCCTGTGGACTCTCGGGTCCAAGTCCTTTTCCTGCAGCTGGTTGGCATACAGACCCTGAATTGGCTCCATGTGTCCAATCTTGCAGTCGAGGGTAAGGAGTCAGGTGAGGGAATCCTCACTTGGGCTTCTGCACCCCAAGCAGTGCCTATGGCAAGAGCTTGCACTGGTGAGAAGAGGCACCTGGTCCATTGCAACTGACTAGCTATTTTACTACCATTCATTTGAGGGCATTTAGGAAGCCCTAGGAGGAGTTTTGGAGGGGACAGGTTTGAGGTTATCTTTGGATAAACCTCTCTCCCATCCCCCTCACTGATAGGGGCCTTATCATCATTACTGTCTTTAATGGTGTTTAACTTCACTCCAGTTGAATCAAAAGCTTTAAAAGGGCAAAGCCTATGCCTCATATTTCTTTGTAAAGAGATTACTTAGTACACGGCTTTCACATAGCAAGGGTACAATGAATGTTTGTCTATGTGATTTGCCTTCTTTCAGAAAGATAAAAGTCATGTCAGGCAAGATCAGCCAGTTGCATGAGTTAAGGGTCAGAATCACGCAGAGAAGTCTAAGGAGACTTTTATTTCATCTACTGGAGTTGACTGCCTGAGCACTGAATTGTACTTAGCCTCCTCTGTGCACCTCTCTCATAATTTCCCCCACCCCCCACCCAATACACACAGACACACACAGCTCTCAGCAGATCTAAAAAACAGTACAAGGCCAAATTTCCAAGTTAGATCCTTTCTAACCAGCTCGTTATACTGTTAAAGATACAACATTTAAGAAAATATTTGTTATTTCCCCTTAAATAAACTTCTTTTTTTAAAAATATTTTTTTATTAACTTATTTGGGAGGGAGAGAGAGAGCAGAAGCCAGTGGGGAGCAGCAGAGGGAGAGGGCGAGGCAGACTCCATGCCCAATGCAGGGCTCGATCCCAGGACCCTGGGATCATGACCTGAGCCGAAGGCAGATGCTTCACCGACTAAGGCATCCAGGTATCCCTTAAATAAGTTTCTTAAGCCTTTCTTGAATAATGAAAATAACTAGTTTCTCTTTATTAAATGACAACCACCTTGGGAAAGTAATCACAAAATTACACACAGGTAATAACCTGTAAGACCTAAAAGACATGTCCTCCCTATTAAGAATGCAATCATCTGGTATAGTGATATGATTTCCAAAATTACATTCTCATTGTCAGGCAATAAAATGAAGTCACATCTTAATAAATTAATTCTTAAATCACTTGATGTGCAGCAGTATGATGATCTGAGTTTAGAAATGGGAAAGCCTGGGGGGCACCTGGGTGGCTCAGTGGGTTAAGCCTCTGCCTTCAGCTCAGGTCAGATCTCAGGGTCCTGGGATCGAGCCCCAAATCGGGCTCTCTGCTCAGCAGGGAGCCTGCTTCCCCCCCCTCTCTCTGCCTGCTGCTCTGCCTACTTGTGATACCTCTCTCTCTGTGTCAAATAAATAAATAAAAATCTTTAAAAAAAAAAAAAAAAGAAATGGGAAAGCCTGAATGTGTGGTAGAAAAGAACTTTTCCATGGACAACAATTTGCCAATAACTTCAAAAAGGGTATGCAGAGCTTTTATTTCCAGAACACAGTAACAGGGTTTCCTCTACATTGCTTGTCTATATTTGAATATGAAAGGCTTTTGCAAGCCCTTGACTCTAAAATGAAGGCCAGCAGGCTTCCTGAGGCCATGGACCCATGGTGCCCAACATCCAAATCCCCCAGCACACCAGAGGCTCTTGGATAGGGATTGGGACTGGACACAGTGGTGCACCTCTGAGAGATTCCCACTGCAGAACCAAGTGCCTTCCTGCTGCCGTGTTCTTAGACCAAGTGGTAGGTCAGTTCTGAAAGGAGCAGTTACATGAAGTGACCGAGCACTTTGGTCCAATGGGCTACAGCCTGGACCAACCTGCACCCCCAGGCTCGCTGTGGATCCCAAAGCTCCTGGTGACTCAGTACAGATGAAGCAGATGGAACACTGAATCCCCTGTTACCGTGTTGAGTCACCTCCCAGGGGAGCAACTCAAAAGAACTGGCTGGGCAGTAGACAGGCTGGGATTTTCAGGGGACCCAATAGAATATCAATCCACCCCATTCTTTGCATATTGCTTAAAAAATTGGAATAATAGAAAAGGAGGAATTGCATTTCTGTCCAAGTGCCACTCAGAAACAGGAAGTTTCCAGTGTTTTAATCACTAGAATTAAATTAAGTCATCAATCATCCTGTTTCTTTTTCCTTTTTTTTAAAGCTCTTTTTTCTTAAGATTTTTATTTTTTTATTTGGAAGACAGAGATCAGAAGTAGGCAGAGAGGTAGGCAGAGAGAGAGGAGGAAGCAGGCTCCCTGCTGAGCAGAAAGCCCAACGCAGGGCTCGATCCCAAGACCCTGAGACCATGACCTGAGCTGAAGGCAGAGGCTTTAACCCACTGAGCCACCCAGGTGCCCTCGATCATCCTGTTTCTAACCTAAGCCTACTTGTCTTTAAGAATTACGATTTTTTTAGGGGTGGCTCAGTGGGTTAAAGCCTCTGCCTTCGGCTCGGCTCAGGTCGTGATCCCAGGGTCCTGGGATCGAGCCCCGCATCGGGCTCTCTGCTTGGCAGGAAGCCTGCTTCCTCCACTTTCTCTGCCTGCCTCTCTGCCTACTTGTGATAAAAGAATTACGATAATTTTAAAGCAAATAAATGGCAGAGATAAATAGGCAGAGAGTCAGTCTCTGAAGGACTAGAGTTTAGAGTTTTGTGTCTGTGTGTGTAATTTTTTTTAAGATTTTATTTATTTATTTGACAGACAGAGATCACAAGTAGGCAGAGAGGCAGGCAGAGAGAGAGGGGGAAGCAGACTCCCCACTGAGCAGAGAGCCTGATGCGGGGCTCAATCCCAGGACCCTGAGATCATGACCCGAGCCGATGGCAGAGCCTTAACCCACTGAGCCACTCAGGCACCCTGTGTGTGTATTTTAACAAGGCCAAAAATTGCTAGCTTTTAGAACTTTCAAATAATTCCTTTCAAAAGCAATATTTGGACAGTTCTTTGCAGAAGGCAGATGGCACTAAGTTCAAAAGGAAGAAAGACTTCAGTGGGAGCGTTTGGCTCCTGGAGCCCAAGAAGATAAACTTTGGGCAAGACTATCTGGGGGGAGAAAGAAGTTTAGGGGAACGGATGATGACCGTCTTATACATTCAAGGTAGCATTAACTTGAGCAAATGCCACCTGCAGTTACTTGCTGAGCATTCAGAGAACTTAGCAGAGGTCACAGGAATCCATCCTAATGAGACGAAGCATTCTTGAAAATGATCTCTGAAGCCTGGGTCCTCGGCTTCCCGTTAAGTAAAGGAACTGCTTATCAGTCGGGTTCCTATTTTAATACGTTTTTGTTGAAATTTTCCCAACCAGAAAAAACCAAGGCCTTTGACACATAAAAAACAGATTTCAAAGCTGAGGTTCACCTACGGTGTTTCCAGAGGCTCCCCGGAGCCTGATTACCCAGTGCTGCAGGAGCAAGGCTCTTGCTTTCCAGCTTAGCCCCTTATGCCCCTGCCCGTGGGTCCCGGATGACAAGCACAGCAAGGAGCCCAGGGCCTGTGGGACCCATGGCCAGTACCCAAGCCAATTTCCCCAACTGCTGGATGCTCACACCCCAGAGAGCGTCTAGCACAGAGGCTGCACTCAGTAAATATTTATTGAATGACAAAAGAATGAATATCCCCTCTTGGGCAGCCTGGAGCCACTTCTGAGCTATCTGGTTCAGTATCTACACTGCCTTTCCCTGCTGTTTCTTCATGGCTACGTGTCAAGGACGGCAGTGCCAGTGTGGCAAAGATATCCTTCCCCAGAGCAGTTCTCACACCTGATGGTGTAACTCATGCCTCACCGTGGGTGGGTTTTGGCAGGGGGAACATCACACCTTCTTGTCCCTAGGCAACTTTCCTAAATGGCAAAGCTGATGTTTTCACAGTCATTTATGGTGCAGAAGGGAGACAGTGGTCGGGACCTCCTCCTGAGACTGAAAACTTTGGCACGGTGAAAGGAAGGCTCTCTAGTGTCATCATCGAGGCAATCAAGGTAGTTTATCATTACAAGGTCAAGGAGTGCCTGGAATTTGCATATTACACAAAGCCCAGAAAGGAAAATATAACACTTGGTGCATATCAAAGAGCACATTAAAAAATGGCGCTTTTCCCCCCTTTTTTTTTTAGTTAAAGCACTAAATATCCTTTGGATTTATCCTCAGAGCCAAGTTCTGCTTATAAGACAAATATTGATTCTGGTAACAACGAGCACAGCAGGATATTGGACCAAAGGATACTATGCACAATGAGACTTTGTTGCGGAAATGGAGGATGCATCCAGGTAGTACAAATGTGACAGCAAATTCACTGATAATAAAATATTTCCTTTTTTCTCAGGACAAGGTGACATTGGGGGAAGCGTGGTAGAGGTTGGGCTAAGCCAGGCTGCTCTTTAATCTTTAATGAAAGTGCCTTGAACTGGGACTACTTGGTTGCTTCTAGATAACGCTGACTGATGGATGGAAAGTTTTATATACTGTCCCATAGATATGCTGAGCCCCTGACGGCCCAGCAGACAGCAGTGTTCTTAGCCATAAATGTCAAAAGTGAAGGCTGCTTTCTTGAGTACCTGCTAACACAGCCCTGAATCAGAGGGAGAACAGAAAAAAAAAAAAAAAAAGAGAAGAGGGAAAATGGGAACATGAGCACAAGAAGAAAACAAAAATAAGAGAGAGAATGAGGAGCACTTGGAACAAGAAAAGAAGTTCTTGGGAAGTAGCTGAAAGAATGGATTTAGCCTAGAAGTGCAGTGCTCAGAGAGCAAGTATTTGGTATTTGGTATTTCATGATGGATAGTCAGACTGGAGTCCAAGACCCAAGATCGGGTCAAACAAACGTGTAAGCTGCACCAGGAGCAGGAGTAGCACATACCTGATCTGGATAGCCAGTGGAGGTCAAGTTCACGGATGGAGGTAAAGGACCCCAGAGACCCAGCGAGGTCTTAGCTTGGGCCCCGTGCAAAGACCGGATTCAGAAGCATTGCAGTACTGTCAGATATGAGCCAGAGTGGGCAGTGAGGAAGGCCCTTGCACCAACGTCTGGGTCAGCTCTGAGAAGAGGCAGCAGGTACATCGATCTTGGTCCTCAGCCAGCCTCTTCCATAGCCGGCAAGTAAGTCAGTTGTGGATGTGATGGAACACACTCCAAGGTTCACTGAGATGGAGAAATATGGAGACCCTCTGTGGATAGCTCCCGTGGAAATGGCCAAGAGACAAAATAGTGTTGAGTCAGGCAGGGGTGGTTTCCAGTCCCTTATCCACCATTTGCCAGCTGTATGAGCTTGTATATAATCTGCTTAATGTCTCCAAATCTCCCCCTTTTCACCCGAGCAATGGAATTTGGAGGGGCTCCTCCTCAGCCCTCAGACATTGGAACAGTGTTCGTTCTGATTGATCAGCACTCAAACCATACCAATCGTTAAGTATTTTGAGTACTACCCTGGGAGTAATAATGCCTACCTTGTGGAGTTATTTTGAGAACCATAAATAAGACGCATAGAGCAAGCTATACATTGCCCAACACATAGTAGGTACCTAAAAAGTCACTGCTATTATTTCGTTAAAATAGTTACCACCAGGGACGCCTGGGTGGCTCAGTTGGTTGAGCAGCTGCCTTCGGCTCGGGTCATGATCTCAGCGTCCTGGGATTGAGTCCCACATCGGGCTCCTTGCTCGGCAGGGAGCCTGCTTCTCCCTCTGCCTCTGCCTGCCACGCTGTCTGCCTGTGCTCGCTTGCTCTCTCTCCCTCTCTCTCTGACAAATAAATAAATAAAATCTTAAAAAAAAAAAAAAAATAGTTACCACCATTGCTAATGGTCCACCAACATTGTATTTTACCCCAAATTCATGTTGAAGCCCTCACCTCCAATGTGACTGTTTTTAGAGATAAAGCCTTTAAGGAAGTAATCAAGGTTAAATGTGGGCATAAGGATAGGGCCCAAATCTGATAAGAATGGTGCCATACAAGAAGGGAAAGAGATATCAGAGCTCTCTCTCTCTCTCTCTGCCCTCATATAGGAGAAAGACCGCGATAAGAAAGCAGAAATCTACAAGCCAGGAAGAGTGGCCTCACTAGAAACCAACCCTGCCATTTTATTTGAAAAAAAAAAAAAAAAGAAATCCACGTCTATTGTTTAAGTCACGCAGCCTGTGCTATTCTGTTACGGCAATCCAACTGACTAATTAATGCACGGGCTGATTGATTCACATTTGTAGACCAACGATGACCTCCTTATAGATGCTGCCGGCAAAATCCCTGACTGGCTTCTGCCTCACGATTTAGAACAGGAAATACTCTGTATAGATTTTATATTATTGTGTCTAACCTCAGCAGGGATGGAGTGTGTCTTTTCATCTATGGATCATAAAGACTATCCTCCTGTAGAGAATTCTACACGGATCAGAAAATCTTGGAGGGAGCCTCACGATTTCACATAATCCACATAATGACCACATCTTTCTCCTTGGGCACAATGAGGATGGTCTTTTACAGGGGTTGTAAATCTTGTTTTTGTGGGCCTCAAACCAATGTGTCAGAATACACTCGTATATAGGAAATCTCTGGACATATATGCAAGAAACTAGTAATAGTAACTTTCTTCAGAGGGGGAATTGAAGGCAAGGGTGAAATTTTTTTATTATATGTCTATACTTTATGCTTTAAGGAGAGTACTTTGACATTTTAATCTCAGTAAGATTTTTTTTATTAAAGTCTAATTGATATATATTATATTAGTTTCAGGTACTCAACGTAATGATTTGATATTTGAACATATTGCAAAGTGATCACCACGATAAATCTGGTTAACATCCTCATATTTTACAGTACAAATACTATTTTACAGTATTTCTTTTTTTAATGGATTTTTAAAAAGATTTATTTATTTATTTGACAGAGAGAGAGATCACAAGTAGGCAGAGAGGCAGGCAGAG
This sequence comes from Mellivora capensis, assembly GCA_004024625.1. NCBI lineage: Eukaryota > Metazoa > Chordata > Mammalia > Carnivora > Mustelidae > Mellivora > Mellivora capensis. Next base: position 15,507 of record PISX010009663.1, read on the forward strand.
AGAGAGTAAGGGAAGCAGGCTCCCCGCTGAGCAGAGAACCCGATGTGGGGCTCGATCCCACCACCGAGACCATGACCTGAGCGGAAGGCAGAGGTTCAACCCACTGATCCACCCAGGCGCCCCTACAGTATTTCTTTTTATACCTCTTGAACATTGGCCATATCCAGAAATAACATTTTATTGAAGGAGAAGAAGAAGGAGGGGAAGAGGAGGAAGGGGGAAGAAAGGAGGGGGGGGGAGGGAAAAGGAAGGGGAGGGGAGGAAGAGAGGGAAAAGAAAAAGAAGAGGAGGAGGACGAAGAGGGGAAGGGGGCGGGGGAAGTTTTATCTTGGAAATAAAGAGAAAAAGGAGGGTTTCCAAAGAGTGACAGAGCAATTTTTGCCCTGGGTGCACATTTTTTTTTTAATTTTTATTTTAAATTTATTTATTTGTCAGAGAGAGAGGGAGAGAGAGCGAGCAAGCACAGGCAGACAGAGTGTCAGGCAGAGGCAGAGGGAGAAGCAGGCTCCCTGCCGAGGAAGGAGCCCAAACTGGGACTCGATTCCAGGACGCTGGGATCATGACCTGAGCCGAAGGCAGCCGCTTAACCAACTGAGCCACCCAGGCGCCCCATGGGTGCACATTTTTCACATAAGGGACTCCTTTCCCCTTATTAGGGAATCTTTTTTGGAAAAGCAACAGATTCTGAAAGAAGACAAACGCAGCTGGCCGGCTGTGCCATGGATGACCTGCTTTCCTGCCCCTGCTCAGACCCCACGTGTCTCCATCGCCCGCTAACCCTTCAAGCGTCCTCATGCCATCTTCATGGGCTTGACAAGTTCCATCCCAAGAGTCATTCTCTTTCACATTTACATATCTCCGGGGGCGCCTGGTGCTGAATCCACACATTCTCCACCCGAAGGCAAACAGGCTGTATTCAGAAAAGGCGGAGGGACTGTCACCCACCAGAGAAATCCTCCGGTCAAGGCCCCGGCCCGGCTTGCTGGGATAGGATCTGCTTCCAGAGGTGGGCGGAGTGGTCTGTGGAGAAGGAGCAAGGGCTTAGAAAGTCCCCTTTTCAGTTGTGAAGACAGAGTTTGGCCTTGATTCCAATCCTTGTCAGGAAAGGCCTGTGATAAATTACGTTATTGCAAATAGAAGTTGTGGGCATTAGGAATTTGTGTTTAATTGGCTGCAAGTGTTAAAGACTTGGCCGAAACTTCCACGGGCAGCGAATGGAACTGCGCACAGGCGGGAGCACACAGTGTCCAGGCACCGCGGCCCCGGTCAAAGGCAGCAGTTTTGTTGTGCACAATTCCCCTTGAATGAGGAGACAGGGCTGAGGCACCCGCTGTCCTACTTACAATGATGAGGGGAATGGCCTGGAGGCCCAACAAAGAGAAAGGGCGGTCCTAGCCAAGGACTCACCACTTTCGTCCCATTTCCCTCCAAATCATGTCCCTGTTAGGAAAGATTCATGAGGAAACTCCTTGTCTCCCTTTGAAAATTGAACATAGAAAATAGAACATAAAATAGAGAACAAAAGAATAGCATCCACTCAAATATCAATTGTAGGGAAATATTTCTGAAGTTGATTTCAGGTGACTTTTTTTTTTTTAAAGTGGGGTAATAGGATCTTTCGTTTTACTGAATGGGAGATAGAATAAAAGCAGAATTCTGTAAGACTGACTTTGACATAGAAATATGGTATACTTCATTAATTTGGAACAAATTGTGCTAATTTCATTTTTAAGCCAACAAGGAAATAGTTTATTAGGTTATGAGGTGATACCCAAACGCATTTTTTTTCAGATTTTATTTATTTGAGAGAGTGTGTAAAAGAAAGAGAGCATGAGCAAAGGGAGGGACAGAGGGAGAGGGAGAAGCAGACTCCCCACTGAGCAGGGAGCCCACGTGGGACTCAATTCCAGGGCCCTGAGATCAGGACCTGAGCCAGAGGCAGACGTTTAACCTACTGAGCCACCCAGGCACCTGCAAATGCATCTTGAGCTGCTTTCCATCTTACCCGTGTTTATAAAGCTCATGTACATATCCCTGTTTGGAACAGGATTCTGGGCTCCAGCTGTTCCTGTTCTGTAGTTCTAACATGCTCTGGTGAGACGATGTTGGTCAGGTCCTTCAACTCTCTCAGACTTCGTTCTTCTCTGTAGAATAAGGAAAATAATACACCAGTAGGACCCTTGTAGATTCCCTGAAACAATGCTTGGAAGCCCCAGATTCCTATGGGATGCAAATTATTATTACTGAAAATAGCAACTCAGGCTCACACTTCCCAGGAAGGTTCAGGAATTGTAGCCTTGACCAGTGGCTTCTTGAAGCATCAGCCCTGAGTATGTCCAGGTCTCCTTTGGAATTGGAACTCGTGGTTACTCACAGAAAGCCCGTCTCCGTTGAAGGATGGCACCGCAGGAGCAAACTGAGGAAAATCATCAAAGCAAGGAACAGAAGAAGATTTGGCATTGTGAAGTCCAATCCTAAACAACCAAGACGCAAACCTGCGTGGACAGTATATGGAAATGTATTAAAGGGGGGTGTCAGGGGGATGTGACATTTGGGGGTGAGGTACCCAAGTCAAGCCAAGCTCTCAGCTGCTACTAATGTAAAGATTTGCCTACTCTGGACATCTCATATAAATGGAATCGGGCGGTATCTGTCCTTGTGTTTTTGCCTTATTTCACATTGCGTGTTTTCAAGATTCGTCCATGTTGTGGAATATGTCAGTACTTCATTCCTTTTTAGAGCTGAATAATATTCCATTACATGGATACACTATACTTGGTCTATCCATTAATCCGTTGATGGGCATTTGGATTATTTCCACCTTTGAGCTATGATGAATAATGCTGTTATACATATTTGTGTACAAGGTTTTGTGTGGACACGTGTTCACTTCTCTCAAGTATATATACTTGGACATGGAATTGCTGGGTTATATGATAAATCTATGTTGAAGTTTTTGAGAAATTGACAGACTATGTTTACCCTCTAGGGTCTCTTGTTTAGGGCAATAATCCCATTCATGAGGCTTCTGCCTTTATGTCCTAATCACCTCCTAAACACCCATTTCCAAATACCCTCACTCTGGGGATTAGGTTTCAGCATATGAATTTTGGGGGAATGCAAACCTTCCATCCATAGTAGGAGCCAAAGCAGCAGATGAAAGTTTTACGGGGGCTCAGAGTCTGACACCACAGGGAGGTCAGAGAACAGTGCGGGTTTTTTTTTTTCTTTTTTGAAGATTTTTAGTATTCATTTATTTGAGAGAGAAAGAATGAGCAAGGGGAAAGGTAGAGGGAGAGTGAAAAGCAGACTCACCGATGAGCACTGATGAGTCTGATGCCGGACTCAATCCCAGAACCCTGGGATATGACCTAAGCCGAAGGCAGATGCTTAACTGACTGAGCCACCCAGGCACACAAAACCAGTGAATCTTGTAGTCCAATAAAAGCTTGCAGTCCAGTGCTTATGTTTTTTAATCAGAAATAACTTCAGTTCTTCTCATCAGCCCCATCTACAGGCCACAGTAAGTTTTAAGAGACCTGAGACTATGTCAGCCTTGGGGGCAGACCCCAACCAGGGCACCCAGTGCAGCTTCCAATCAGAGATGGATCACCTAGGAGCATCCTTAAGATCTTTGTTTTCCAGCATGACTCTTTTGTAGGAGTACTCTAAAACCAATATGTATTCAACCAGAACTTTTCATTCCCTCCCCTTTCGTTTTTTTTTAAGATTTTATTTATTTATTTGACAGACAGAGATCACAAGCAGGCAGAGAGGTGGGCAGAAGCAGGCTCCCTGCTGAGCAGAGAGCCCGATGTGGGGCTTGATCCCAGGACCCTGAGATCACAACCCGAGCGGAAGGCAGAGGCTTAACCCACTGAGCCACCCAGGTGCCCCTCTCTCCCCCTTCTTTTAAACGATTTTATTTATCTACTTATGCACAAGCATAAGCAGGGAAGTGGCAGGCAGAGAGAGAAGCAGTCTCCCCACTGAGCAAGGAGCTCAATGTGGGACTTGATTCCAGAGCCCTGGGATCATAACCCAAGCCAAAGTCAAACACCCAACTGACTGAGCCACCCAGGCATCCCTTTATTCCCCCTCTTCAACAGAATCTTTCCCCTCTAGAACCAGCATCTGCCAGTTGGTTCCAGTAAATTCTTTCCCCTTCTTCTCCCACCCCCTCTGCAGACTGTGAACTGCAACCCATGATTGAATCATGAAATAAACATAGTGGGGCTCTGACAGCATTTTAAAAACAATAAAATAAAGTAGACCAGAAAGAAAATATCTGAGCACATTGCCTATAGTAAAGGCAATGTGAAGCTTTTGTGTGCGGGGTGAGTGTGTGTGAGAGAGAGGGAGCTTTTGATGTAAAATACATCTCTTACTGAGGCTGAGGGTCAAAAAAATGTTTGAATGAGCCACCCAGGTCTGACCAGAGGCTCACTGCCTAGATAAATACTTAATTTGAATAATTTATTTTAGAGAGAGACAGTGCAAACGGGAGGGAGCAGATGTCTCCTCTAAAATAAATTTTGCACTGTCTCTCTCTAAAATAAATAAATAAATAAATAATCTCAAAAATAAACAAATAAATGGATAAAAAAAAAAAACAAAAAAACAGAATTTGTATCAGATTGAAAGGAGGAATGTTGGAACCAATTATCAAAACTATGGAAATGGAGCTAAAGAATGTTCCAGAAAATGAGTTACTATCGATGAGAAAGAAGGAAATAAGAGCAACAAAAGAACAAACAATTCTTTCACTGAATAAAGTATGAACACTTCTGTGAGCCAAAAGAGCAATAGGAGACCAGAACATGTCATTCCAAAATCAGGACACATTTGTTTAATTAATATTGGTCAATGCCCTGAGTCACTTTGCTTCCTGTTACTTTAATCATAGAAATGAAACAGGATACGAAATGTTCTGAAGACTCTATTATTCAAATTAAGTATTTATCTAGGCAGTGAGCCTCTTAATCAGCGGCATTCAAACATTCTTTGACCCTCAGCCTCAGTAAGAGATGTATTTTACATCAAAAGCTCCCTCTCTCTCACACACACTCACCCCGCACACAAAAGCTTCACATTGCCTTTACTATAGGCAATGCGCTCAGATATTTTCTTTCTGGTCTACTTTATTTTATTGTTTTTAAAATGCTGTCAGAGCCCCACTATGTTTATTTCATGATTCAATCATGGGTTGCAGTTCACAGTCTGAAAAGTATTTATCAAATCAGCCTGGTCTACAATGTCCCAGTTTCTTAGGACAACCTGGGACTACTGCTGCTGAGAACCTCAGACCTGCCTTACAAAGGCAGCTTTCTCCAGCTCAAACCCACAGCCAGAGTCCCTGGAATGTGAACGGGACTTCCCAGCTACGTTTCCCATGGTTTTCTCCCATCTCTTAGGCGGACGTGGTTTCTGTCCCTCCTCCAAATTGCCTGTGAAGCCAGTGCTCTTGGCAAAGCAAGACAGCATCCTCAGGATAACTGTCCCTTCTCTTCACCCATCTTCCTTTGGTGTTGTTGCCCTTAGACACTACCAAGACACCAGGATGGTGTCTGCATCCACTTGTGGTCAAAAATGACCTTAGCCTTGGTTCCATTCTACCAAAATTGCTCCCTCTGGTTCCAGCGCTGACCCTGGCATTCCTGCTTCCCCAGAACACCCTTCCCAGTAGCTCCTGTGTGGCATCCCCTCTCCCCCCTGGTGAAATACATGTTTTGACTGAAATGTGTGGGATCTATGGGAAATCCCCAAAACCTTCTTTACAGGTCCTAGACCAAGGAACATAAGCCCTAGTATGCCATGAGCAGTGAGCAGTTGGAACAAATACGGATCCGGGTATAAAAGGCCATTAGTTGCAAAATTGTATTAGAATTACTACATGAAACTGATTCACAAATAAAACTGTCTTTCCTTACAATGGGATGGTTGAGAGATTCTAGTGTACTGTTGAGCTCTTCGTGCAAAGTTAGAGGTTTTGATAATCTACGTATACATAGTGTGTTTATTTGTTTTATTTTGTCGTTTTTGTTTAAGATTTTATTTTATTCTTTAAAAAGATTTTATGTATATATTTGAGAGAGAGGGAGAGAGCCCGTGCGCACAAGGAGGGGGAGCAGAAGAGGGAGAGGGAGAAGCAGACTCCCCGCTGAGCAGGGAACCTGATGCAGGACTGGATCCCAATACCCTGAGATCATGACCTGAGCCCAAGGCAGATGCTTAAACGACTGAGCCACCCAGGCTCCCTTATAGTGTGTTTAATTTTAACATACCACCATCTATATAGTGAGTACTCAGAAGGATATTTATTGGTTAAATATTGAAAAATTTGAGAATATTAAGTTAGCTTCTGGACTTAAAAAATCTTAAGGTTGGGGGCGCCTGGGTGGCTCAGTGGGTTAAAGTCTCTGCCTTCAGCTCAGGTCATGATCCCAGGGTCCTGGGATCAAGCCCCGCATCGGGCTCCCTGCTCAGCGGGGAGCCTGCTTCCTCCTCTCTCTCTGCCTGCTTCTCTGCCTAGTTGTGATCTCTGTCTCTCAAATAAATAAATAAAATCTTAAAAAAAAAATCTTAAGGTTGGAATGACTCTAGAGTTAATCTAATTTGCTTCCATTATTATTTGCATTCCACGTTCCTAGATTAGTTAGGAGTGCATTTGGCTGAAAATAACAGAAAATTTGACTGCTGTAGCTTGAACAAATGAACAAGGACGGATCTTTCTCACCTAGTGGGGTATCCGGAGGTAAGCAGTTGCTGACTTTGGTTTAGCAGCTCAGTGATGTCAGGCTGATCTCCCAGACACTCTTGGCTTTTTCCTTGTGGTTTCAAGAGAGTTTCTGCAGCTCTTAACACCATGTTGGCATTCAAGACAGAAGGAAGGGTGGAGGCGGCCACCAGCCTTAAGTGTTCCTTCTTATTAGGAAATCAGATCTCACCCAAATGCCCCAGCAGGAATTTCTCCAAGGTCTAAAGTACTGTAAGGTTAGAACTGGGTCACCTGCTCACCTCCAAGTAAAACTGAGGTGTGGTTAGAAAAGAGGAAGTTCAAGGGTGGGTATTAAGTAAGTGATTGGGAGTGATGGCCAAGGGCCACTTGTCCTTGCTTGAACATCTTTGCCCCATTTTGGTAGCTCTAGAATGCTTTTTTTTTTTTTAACCAGAATTTGCTTCTTTGTAACTTCCTTATGGCCTCTTGTTCTGCCCCATGGAACTCTGAAGACAAACTCGAGTACTTCTTCTTGGTGACAGCCATACAAATATTTGAAGACAGCTGTCCTATCTCCTCAGATTTTCCTCTTATCCACATGAAACATCTCCATCATGTGACATGATGATTTCAAGTGTTCCCACCCGCTCTTCTTTGGATCTGTTTCAGTTTATCAATGTTGCTAATTAGACTTTGTTGCCCCAAATGACATCATTGGTAAAGGGGTGGCCTGAGCCAAGCCATGGTTATCTCCATTGCTCTGGGTTCTTGCTAAGGCAGCTCAAGTTTGCAATCTCTTCTATGCACTGTGCTCCTGCTGGTGATTCAGCCAAATAAAGACCATAAATCTTTTCCATCTTTCTTCTTCCTTTCCTGATTCATGTGCACTAGGGCTCATAGGGCAGGATTTATATTTATTAATAGCATTATATGGCATTTGCTCTGACTTGTATTTCTAGTTTATTGGGTCTACCTCAGATTTCAATTCTATGATCTAAGGCATCAGTAATTCCTCCCAGAATCACACTATCTGCAAATGAAATGAATTTATGTTCTTCTGAACTCCATTTAAATCTCCATTAAGTATTTCCAACAAGAAAGTCAGGATAGACTCTTCCAACCTGCCACCACTGAATTCTTTCTAAACCGGAGCTGATCACCCCTTAGCTGGGGCCCTTCGGCACATGGTGAATTTTCCTAGTGATCATTCTGCTCTGTGTGTCTGTCTCTGCATCCAAATCTCCCATTCTTATAAGGACATTGGTCATACTGGATGAGTTATCCTTACAATTAATTACCTTTGTAAAGATCCTATTTCCAGTGAAGGTCATATTCTGAGGTACTGCCCCCGGGGGTGGGGTAAGGGGCTAGAACTTCCACACATCTTTTTGGGGGGACAAATTTCAACACATTGCATTGGACTTGAGTGAAGAATTCTGGCATTATATCACCTGCATGAGCACGGATAATGGCCACAGAAGCTACCTCCAGGAGGTGGGCACTGGGCAGACAGGGAAGGTAGAAAGGAAGAATTTTCCATGCCCACTTTGGCTCACACAATATTTGTAGGGGAACATGGAAATGTTCATGTAGGCTGAGAAGTGGCAGCTTTTTAAAGCCTTACAGTCTTGTCATGTTTTACCCGTTCCATAGTAAAGAAGTCTCCGAGTCTGCATTGCTTTTTTTATGATCTCAGTGTTTATAGTAAATTATAAGAAATAAGACTTGTTATATCTTTTATAGCCCAAGTCACAGCATAACCAAGCACTGATTTATGTGTTCATAAATTACCAAAGGAAGTGGATTGGAACATATAACAGTTTGACGGGTAATGAGCACCTGCACCAATACTCAGTGAATGCTATTTTTCTCCCTTCTGTTGACTGTCAACCCCTCAAAAGATAATTTTATTAGATTTAGCATAGCAAGAAAAACAACACCATTTTTTTTTTTATTCATTCATTTGACAGACAGAGATCACAAGGAGGCAGAGAGGCAGGCAGAGAGAGAGAGGGGGGGGAAGCAGGCTCCCTGTGGAGCAGAGAGCCTGATACAGGACTCAATCCCAGGACCCTGAGATCATGACCTGAGCCCAAGGCAGAGGCTTAACCCACTGAGCCACTCAGGTGCCCCAACAATACCTTTTTTATTTTTTTTATACTTTATTTATTTATTTGACAGAGATCACAAGTAGGCAGAGAGACCCACAGAGAGAGAGGAAGGGAAGCAGGCTCCCTGCTGAGCAGAGAGCCCGATGTGGGGCTCGATCCCAGGACCCTGAGATCATGACCTGAGCTGAAGGCAGAGGCTTTAACCCACTGAGCCACCCAGGCGCCCCAACAATACCTTTTTTAAAAAAAGATTTTATTTATTTATTTGACATAGAGAGACACAGCAAGAGAGGAAACACAAGCAGGGGGAGTGGGAGAGGGAGAAGCAGGCTTCCTGCAGAGCAGAGAGCCCTATGCGGGGCTCGATCCCAGGACCCTGGGCTCATGACCTGAGCCAAAGGCAGACACTTAATGACTGAGCCACCCAGGCACCCCAGAAAAACACCACCTTGATAAAATACACAGTGTTTCAGAAGGAAGATACCAAGGAAGGCTATTTATAGGATCTGGGTTTGAGTTGGGGCTCAAATGGTATAGGGATTGTTTTTCAATACAGGGAACCAAGTTATAGCAGGCATAGTTTATGACATAATAGTTTAGGGTCAGTGGACACAGCAAGGTTAGGGTTTTGATGAGTTAAGTTGTTGTCCAATAGGTATGCTCTTTTTCACAGGTGAGCAATCTATTTCTTGATAGGAGAGCTCTTTTCCAAAATAAGCAAACTGTTTTCATGGATAAATCAGTTTGTAGGAATCTCCTGAAACAAATAGTTATTTACTGGTTTATACTCCCTTATCTTCCTGTACAATAATTTCCAGAACATATTAACACGGGGGTTGCCTCTTCTCTCCTCCCTCATATTCTTGGACATAATCCCCAAACTACATATTTGTAGAACTTAAATTCAGTAATCTATAAGGGGTAAAATGATTAGTGTTCTTTAAAAAATTTTTTTTATTTATTTATTTGAGAAAGAGAGAGAGCACATGCATATAAGCGAGAGCACCAGTCTGGGGGGCTGGGGGAACAGAGGGAGAGGGAGAAGCAGACTCCACAGCTGAACAGGAAGCCCACTGTGGGGCTTCATACCAGGACCCTGGGATCATGACCTAAGCCGAAGGCAGATGCTTCACCAACTGAACCACCCAGGTGCCCCTGATTAGTATTCTTTAGAGAAGTATTTTCAGTAGGGGAGAGAAATTGCCTCTTTTTGTGATAGAAAGACCACAGACATACCTATAGGCCTACTAGAAGAGACATAACCGTGTGGCCAGTACATGGTGCAAAGGCATGATGGTCATACCTGGGCAGGCCAGGGAAACTTTTGCTGTTTCATGACTCTCGTTATGGCTATAACCCCAGTTTTTAATTACGAATGCCATTAATCATAAGAGAGACCAAATGAAAGAGACGAAAGAATTATTGAATGAGGAAAGTCTATCTCCATAATTACAAACAAAGATCACAGTACATAGCCTCCCAAGAAGCATTTCTTAAAAGCTCAGCATATTGCCCAAAGAGCCAATATTATTTCTCATCTGCTGTCAAGGTTTACTATAGACCATGTAAGTCAACTGAGTTCAGAAATGTTAACAGATGGCATTGAAAGAAATCTCCATTATCAGTCCCAGATATCACAGTTGAAGTATGTGGGAAACAGGGCTAAAAGACAGGTGTGAAGCTGCCAACTTGGGGAACTTTTCTCTAAATAAACAGATAATGCTGAAACTGCAACTTTCCCCGGATCGCAGATCAGCATTTCTTCAAATCCCACGGTCGCATTTCTGCAATAGCTCTCCCTGCTTTGATGACAAAAGCACCACTCCTGGTTCTCATTTTGAGAGGAGTTATATTCCACTGGAAAATTTCTAGCATGGGAGTGTATGTCTGGTCTAATATTTTGTTGCCACTGAGACTGACAATAAAGACCAAAGAAAACCAAAGTCTCTCTGGAGAGAATCGTAGCAATGCTACCTCACAGCTTTAAGGACATTTCTTAGAGAGCATCCTCAAAAGCGTCATTTTCATGTAATCACCTGTGTAAGGCTTAATGTTCAAGTGTGGTCATGTTCTCAGGTCCTGGGGGTTAGGATTTCAATGCGAGGATTTGGGGAGGAATCCTAGACTTTTCAGTAACAGAGCCCAAGGCCAGATGCTGTAACTGTGAAGACCAGTTCCTGCATGAAACACACGGGGGGAGGTGAAGAGCAAGGGGGCACTGAGCAGCGAGGCATGTGGCTAAGACAATCCAGAGAAGCCCAGGCAGGGTCTGCAGCAAGAAGAGGTAGAATAATGGTGAGCAAACTCCCCCTTGAGTTTCAGACAGAGATACCCCCTTGAGTATCTTGTGTGCCAAAAGATAGCTCAGTGGCCGACAGGAACTGGGCATGAAGTGATGGCTCAAGGTTTATCCTTCTAGACGCTGAGGCTCTTGGAGCCTCGGACTGTAATTCATCCATCGTGGCATCCCCAGGGCCTGGGGGCTGGAAACAGGGAAGGAACACAGCAAAGCTTGTTAAAGGAATTAATGAGCCTCTTCATGGAGACATGGAATGAATTTTCAAGCCATCTGTGAATTGGGTCACTTTGTAGGTGGTTGATGGCATCCGTTGTATGTCCATTTGTCTCTTGTTCTCCAAGTCAAGTTCCTGTCCCCACCCCCACCCCCACCCCCAGGTGTGCATGTGTGTGTATACATGCATGCTCACATACTTACAACAGTCCTCTGGCTAGAGCGAGAAAGAGTGGCAGAATCTTCACAGGAGGGTACACACCTCTTTGTCTAAAGGTAGGTCAAGTCAAATTCTCCATTGGCCTATGAGCCTTTGTTTATGAGAGTTGTTAATACTAATGGGTTATACATTTATCTGAAAAACCTCATGCTTATTCTGCCCTTTCTTCCTACCTTCCTTATCCCTCCTTTGTCTCAACAACTGTAGAGGGTTTGGGAGGTGGCCATCTTGGCTACTCTTAGGACCTGTGTGCAGATCATGCTCCGTGTGTTTCAGGCACCACTTCCTGGCTCGCTGCATTAGCTAATCACAGATTTCCATTTTTTGAGCTAGTAGAGTCTGTTCTTAACACACACTGAATACATGGTATAGCCAGAACATAGGATCAAAAGTCATCGGGTGGGAATGTCAAGATGAACTCTTTTAATCGTGATCTCTGAGATGGTAGAATGACTCGAGAGGAAACATGGTGTCCAAATGAAGTGTGCAGGAGGAGGGCCAGTTGGTCGGTCATGTTTGGCAGGGTGTCCCTCTCACGTCTATACTGTGGAGGCCGACAACCAGTCAGGTAGCCAGCCAATCATCACGCTGTCCTGGAGTGCAAATTATTGCTTGTGAAGACCTCCGGTCACAGGGGGAAAGAACAGTGTCTTCACAGGTGTAATATTCTCAGTTCCTAATGCTTTGACCTTTACAATTGTATAGCTTAGACCCTTATAATCCTAATGTCTATCCTCTCAGCAGTACTTAGAGACAGGAAAACAAGTATCATAATCCCCATGAGTATGGGCTAAATAGTGTCCCCTCACCCCAACTCACACGTTGAAGTCTCAAACCCTGGTCCCTCAAACTATAACTAGGTTTAGAGATATGGCCTTTAAAGAGGCAACTAAGGTAATGAGCTCATTAGGGTGGGTGTTAATCCAATCTTATTCATGTGCTTGTGAGAAAAGGCAATGAGGACACACACAACATGCAGAACGGGAAGAAACACTGGGAATGTGGGCACTCAGAGAAAAGGTCCTGTGGGGACAGAGGGAGAAGGTGGCCATCCAAAAGGCAAGAAGAGAGCCTTCAGGAGAAACCCAGGCTGCCAACACTTTGCTTTTAGCCGTCTAGACTCCAGAACAGAGATAAATTTCTGTTGTTGAAGTGACTCAGTCTGTGGTATTTTGTCATAAGAGCCCTAACAAACTAATACACTTCATTTTATAGTAAGTGATTGTCCAAGGTCCCAGAGCAAGTCAGACTTGGCCCAAGAACGTTAGATGTTAAATTTTGTTAGTTGGCCTCATTCTATTACCCCCTTCTGCTTTTCAGTGGTAAAAAAGAAACATAGACATTTTGTGTAACATTTACAAAGTAACCTTTATTACTTTCTTATTTTACTGCAAATGTAACCATTGTAGAAAATATTAACTTTAGACTCGTTAGGATTACTTAAAAGAAGAAAATAGAATCTATCTGTAATCCCATCACCCTAAGGTTATAGCCACCGTTCACGTATTGGGGCTCCCTTTCCCTGCTGGTAGGAACTCTTGTTATCTGTGGACAGAAAATTGTCCCCCGCTGAATGGTCCCCTAGCATTTCTGTATTTATATCCTCTGTGCCCAGAAGCAACCCTCTCACACTCTTTTCTTTCCTCTGCATGCCACCCTGCTGATGAGCTTTATGAAGTCATTTAGCTAGCACTGTGTCCCGCAACCCCCTCCCTCCAGCAGCCTCCCCAACCACGCCCCCATCCACTGCACCCACCTGTCTGGTATCAGATCAGTGGGGGCGGGGTGGGGGGGGACAGCACACTACTCCAACTGGAGGCTTTGCTGCAAACAGACACTCTGACCCTTTCCTAACCCACCCACATCTCCTGAAACATAGAGACCATCCTGTGACATTTAACAGAAAGGATGGAAAGAAAGCACATTGAGAATGATTTACAACTCTTGTTCACACTCACATGTCACACCTAAGTATCTTCAGAATTGTCAGCTTTGAGGCATTTGAGCAGGACTTGGGATCTTGGAAGGGACCGAGGAAGAAATGGGGGGGGGGGTCTCTTCATATAGTATGGGGGGCATCAACTGAAATAGGAAAAAATACCATCTGTGTTTACAGTAACTTCTAAATGTAATTTATATTGCTTTTCAAATATCATGTAGACAACAAATCGAAGCAGAATTAGCAGTGTCTGTCACTTTGTCACTAACAGAAATCACGGACGTTTTCATACCAAATTCAAGTTGTAGATACCACTAGATGCCATTTACCTTCATCACTTTGAAATGACAGTAACTATTAGACCCATCGCTAAGTCTCATTATCTCATGCAGTAAAAGGTATGCCTATTTCTTTACTACCAATTTGCTTTTTAAAAATATATTAATAACTATGTTAATAAAGTAGGTTTCTTTTGGGGACGCCTGGGTGGCTCAGTTGGTTGGACGACTGCCTTTGGCTCAGGTCATGATCCCGGAGACCCGGGATTGAGTTCCGCATCAGGCTCCCAGCTCCACGGGGAGTCTGCTTCTCCCTCTGACCTTCTCCTCGCTCATGCTCTCTCACTGCCTTTCTCTCAAATAAATAAATAAAATCTAAAAAAAAAAAAAAAAAAGGTTTCTTTTGTAATCTTATATATTTTCCTCTATGCATTAAAAAAAATGTTTTTCTGAGAAGTTGTCCACAGGCTTCACCAGAGTGCCAAAGGGGCCTGGCACAAAGAAGGGTTGGGTCTCCACTGCAGAGTGAAGGGGCTGAGTCCCTTGAGAAGCTAGAGAACAGGCACAGGATGGGGACGTTCCAGTGACTGCCACCCAGAGCATGGCCCAGGGGCACACGTTTGAATGCCCATTTGGGACTCATGGAAATAACTGGATTACAAGTAGGATTCAAGTTTTTCATGGGGCTGGTGTGGGACTTCATTACCATCCACCGTGGTTTTGGCATAAGTGAAAATTCCGAAATTTGTTTCATTTTTCTTCCACGTGGGGCAAACTTGTGTCAGCCCTGGCAGGGTCTTCGAAAGCCTGGCTTTGCGAATCTGGCACATCTAGTCCACCAGAGATTTTTTTTTTCTTTAAGGAAGAGGGTAAAGTTAAAAGGGGTGGGGGGTAGGCAGGTGATGAGCATGCTCTTGGGGACAGAATAAGAGATGAGAGGCGGGCAGGAAGGGAAAGGATACACAGATACTTCTGAGAAGGAAGTTCTGAGATACTTCTGAGTATTCTGAGATACTTCCTGAGAAGGAAGCACTGATACTTCTCAACTACAATGTCTTCTCTGGAAGCAACTGTCCTGCGGTATGCTCGGTGGGGTTGCGCAGCGGCCTGGGATCCGAAAGATGAAGAGCGAGAGAACTGGGGAGCAGACGGAGCGGTGAGGCAGGGGAACACGGTTGCAAGTTGGATTTCCTTCCCTGTTCTTCACGAGATGAGACAAGATAGTGAAACTGGGTTTTTGTTACTTTCAGGTCCTGACTTGTGCTTCAGTAATGTGAATGGTTTTTGTTTTTTTTTTAATTTTTTACTTCTTTTTATTTTTTAAAAAGATTTTATTTATTTATTTGAGAGACAGAGCGTGGGCAGTACAAGCAGGGGGAAGGGGGAGCAGGGGAGGGAGAAACAGGCTCCCCCTGAGCAGGGAGCCCAACTTGGGGCTCGATCCCAGGACCCAGGGATTATGACCTGAGCCTAAGGCAGTGGCTTAACCAACTGAGCCACCCAGGCGCCCCATGACTGGTCCTTTTTAATGTGAATCTGCATGTAGCCTGAACCACAGAAAACCTTTCACCGAAGTGGGTAAATGGTATGATCAATACATATAGAAAGAAAAGATTACTTGCTAATATTTTAAAAATGCAAAGGAAGATGAGACGCTCAGTTCATCAACCAGATTGACCCAGCAAGGATGTAGGGAAATGACCCTTCACAGACTTTACTGGTTCATAATCCTGTGGGGAGCAATCTGGATTGTTTGCCTTTCCAAAAGCCTTAGAAGTCTGCATATCATTTTATTGCTTCGGTAGTCCCTTGTGTCGAAATTTATCATAAGAAATGTATTAGTGGGAGGGGGTTGGGAAAGGGGGGTGGGGTAATGGATATTGGGGAGGGTATGTGCTATGATTAGTGCTGTGAAGTGTGTAAACCTGGCAATTCACAGACATGTACCCCTGGGGATAAAAATATGTTTATAAAAAAAAATTAAAATTAAAAAAAAAAAGAAATGTATTAGTGATGAAGGCAAACATGTACCACTAAGTGTCTCTATTACAAAAATTAAAAAGAATTTTTTAAATCTAAAAACAACTTAATTCCTGCACACAAGGTATTAGATAAATAAATTATGGTATAACAATATAAAAGAATAACAGACATTTAAATGATGCTAAAAGCATCATGTCAGTATCATGTCCCAGAGGATGCCTAAGACCTGGTGTAAGGAGAGGGAATGAATGCTTAGGAACCAGAGCAGAGAACTTTTTACGGCGAGGAACTGTCCTATTTCTTGTGCATGGTGATAGTTATAAGACTGTACACAATTAACCGAAGTCATCAAACTTCACACTTACAATTGGCTAATTTTATTTTACATGATTAGTACCTTAAAAAATGAAACAGAAGAAAATTGATGCTTTAGAATAGCCTATGGAAAGAAAAGAAATCAGTAACCTATTAAGTCTGAAAAATTAAGTTTTAAACCAGTTTGTACAGCATGATTTCATTTTTATGTTAAAATTCTCATATGTAAAGGGAAATAATATGAATTAATATGAAAAGTGTTCACTAAAACGCTAACAGCTATTATTGCTAAATGGATGAAACTAGAGAGGAGTTTTGTTTTTTAAATTTTATGTATTTATTTTTTTAAATCAACATATAACATTATGTATTATTTGTTTAGGGGTTTTCTTTTTTATCACAAAATTTTTTCTATATTTTATATTTTTAATCATTTTTTTCTTTTTTTTAAGATTTTATTTATTTATTTGAGAAAGAGAACACAAGTGGGGGGAACAGCAGAGTGAGAGGGAGAAACAGACTTCCCGCTGAGCAGGGACCCCCCCCACACACACACACACAATGTGGGACTAGATCCCAGGACCCTGAGATAGTGACCTGTGCTGAAGGCAGACACCCGGGTGCCCCCGCTTGTTTCTTTATTTTTTTTTAACATTTTATTTATTTATTTGACGGACAGAGATCACAAGTAGGCAGAGAGGCAGGCAGAGAGAGGAAGGGAAGCAGGCTCCCCACTGAGCAGAGAGCCTGATGTGGGGCTCAATTCCAGGACCCTGAGATCATGACCTGAGCCGAAGGCAGAGGCTTAACCCACTGAGCCACCCAGGTGCCCCCAGTTGTTTCTTTTTTAAAGTTCAGTGCAGAAAAATTCCCTTAGTAACATAGAAGGTTTAGTAACTGG
Organism: Mellivora capensis; assembly: GCA_004024625.1. NCBI lineage: Eukaryota > Metazoa > Chordata > Mammalia > Carnivora > Mustelidae > Mellivora > Mellivora capensis. The sequence goes on from PISX010009663.1 coordinate 32,484, forward strand.
CACAGCCTCTGTTTTTCAACCAGAAGGAAATTTTCTGAATATGGGAAATACAATCAGGAAAGAGTAGCTGAAAGCTTTGAGCCAGCTCTGCTTCTCATTTAGCTGCAACAATCCCCATTTGTCTCTGAAAGCAGCAGGCTGGTAGAGACAGTGAGTGTGACAAAGACTATTGGTTTCCTTCCCCTGCTTGTCCTCCTTTCTCACATACTAACTGAATCTTCCTTTTTCACGTGGGCACATGATATCATCCATTATTCTTGGGTAGGTATGATGATGTGACTAATTTCAGAATGTAAGGGCCTGTTTAGCCAGAGTGGCTCCACCTCGGTTAAACAGCCATTTTGTTGTTTATGCAGTAAAACTTAAACTGACCCTGCCCCCTCCACCCCCACCCCAGGGGACTTACTTAAAAGCAAGTCCGGGAAACTAGTAAAATATGGTCGACTGGTCCCAGGTAACAGAGCCCAAATACAAGGGCAGGTCAGGCCAGGTGGAGATAACAGCCCGAATGCAGGAATGAGTCGGGCCAGGCGGAGACATCCCATCAGTGGAGCGAGCATACTGTCTCCCTACCTACCAAGGAGTGTGGGCCCTGCCTTTTGGGCGCCTTTTGGGCGCCAGTTCTGACCAAGGTGATAGGCTGGTTCAAATAGCTACTATGGGGTGGATTGTAATTCACTTGGTCACCCGTGTAGGACCTAACATGGCTGTGCCCCTTTCTCTGTGTGTTACAATCTCACTGGCCACCTGTGTGTGGCCAGGCTCAACCACATGGCCTTTGCCCTTTAAAAGTTAGTCTGTAAGGCTGGGAGGGGTCGCCCTCTCTGTAAGAGGGCCCCGACGGGTCGGTTTGATTCTCGGTGCTTGGCACGAAATAAAGCTTTGCTTGACCTTCACTTTGTATCGGTCTCGATCCTTTGATCACGGACCTATCACAGAACAGTGAGACACAGTAAAAGTGACTTCAGAAGATTCCTAGTCTTGCCCTTGAAGGAGTTATTGCTGTGTTTCCTATTTCTCTCCCACGGGTTGGGATTGTTGGAGCTGGAGTAGCCATCTTGGACCATGGATTGGAAGCCTCATGTTACAAAGAGCAGAGCAACAAGGTAGAAGGAGGCCAGTTCCTGAAGATTATGGAGCCACCATGTTGTGTATATAGTCCGTAGACTATATATCCTAACTTATCAGCTCAGGTCACGATCTCAGGGTCCTGGGATCGAGCCCCACATCGGGCTCCTTGCTCAGTGGGGAGCCTGCTTCTCTCTCTGCCTCTGCCTGCCTCTCTGCCTGCTTGTGCTGTCTCTCTCTCTGTCAAATAAATAAATAAAATCTTTTAAAAAATTAAATATTGTGTATGTCGAACTGCTGAATTTTGCTATCGCTATTCAGCATCATTAATGCTCCAGATAAGAAATGGGAAAATGCATGTAAGCTCTAGTTCTCTTGGCCAAAGTTAGCTATTAATATTAAAGTTCAGAAGTCTTCCCATCCCTCCTCTGCAGTGCTCCTGCTGTGAATTTTGGAGTATCTGTAAAACTAAAGCATAGTCCAGCATCCCTCCCAGGTAAAACCAGGTATGCTTATCACAACATTATCAGCTCAAATGTCACCTTTGGGGCTTGGGAAGGCCATGGCTATGTGTTCTCCTTGTTGATAAAGTCAAGTCCGTGGCTCTGTGTTCTCCTTGTTGATAAAGTCAAGTCCGTGGCTCTGTGTTCTCCTTGTTGATAAGGTCAAAGCAGACACCCGCCCCTTCATACCATCCATGCCTTTCCCACATAGCCCGATTCTACAAAACATAAATAAAAGAGAGAAACTCATTATGGTTGTTTCCCATCGTTTTGACTTCAATTAAAATAGTAGAACTCATGAGTCACCCAGGAGCAAAGATCAGTGAGTGACTAGTATTGAGCACAGAAAGGAATGAAGCCAAATTTTTAAAAGACAGCAAAAAACTGGTCATCACCAATTGTTAAAATGCTATGGTCCAGAATGGACCAAATCCACCAAGCGATATATATACCTTGTTCTCTAATTCACTTGTGGAAGCAAATCCATCAATTCCATAAACATCTAGTAAATCGCTCTTCCTCTGTGATATGCATCAGAGATGAAAATTCCAACCAGCGAAAGTAATACATAAAAGGAAGTCATGCCTTCCCTCACTTAGAGATCTCTCAGTCCCACAGGGCATAGTGAGCATCGGACAATGACCCAGCAACCCCCGCCCCGCCCTCCCCAAAGCAATAAATGCCTCGAAGTGGGAATGGAGATACCGGACAAGATATTCCATCTGCCCCGAGATTGGTTGCTCAGGAAAGATTTTGTAGAAGAGAAGCACTTGTTTTTGTTTTTTTAAAGATTTTATTTATTTCTTTGTCAGAGAGAGAGAGCACAAGCAGGGGGAGCAGCAGGTGGAGGGAGAAGCAGGCTCTCATGACTTGAGCAGAATCAGACGCTTAACCGCCTGAGCCACCCAGGTGTGCCACAGAGAAGCACTTGTATGTGATGGGCACTGAGGGGCTTCGGGTAGTTTGCTGGGAGGTTGAGGTATGGAAAGGGAGGGGAGGGCCTTCCAGGCAGGAGGACCTGTATAAACCGAGGCATGAGTTCAGGGCAGGGCCTTACGTGTGCCTATTCCCATGGCAATACTGGTAGAAAATACAGAAATAGGACTCTGGTTACCTCTTAGTTCTGGAATCAGGGGCAAATCAATTTCATCTTCACCACACCCCATCTTTTCCTAGGTATACAAATAGACTGCTACATTATTTTAATAAGGAAAAGTCACTTTTTTAAAAATGCATGGCATTTTTGGGGAACATGGATAGAAAGTGAAGGGGTCAAGAGGCGGAGGAGGGGCAATAAGCCTGAAAAGGAAGCTTGGGCAGGATGGCCTCAGACTCCCCCTGAGTGAAGGAGATTGACCTATATTTGAGCGCAGAGGTTCTCAACCCCAGCTGAGGAGCTTGGAAATTACCAATGCCAGGGCCATGCCCAGAGCAATGCACAGTAAATATCTGGGGCTGGATTCAGGGGATAGGATTCAGACCTCAGTAAACTGGGCGAGATAGTGCCATACCCAGAGAGTCTAGACTCAGTGCACCAGGGGAGAGATCCTGGAGGCTGGGAGAGCAGCTGGGAGACCAGGAGGGAGAAGGGGAGCCCTGAGGACGGCAGTGCCCACTGACATTTTAGGGTTAGGAGGGGGAGGACTATGGCAGATGAAGGAGAGAGGAAAGAGCATTACCTGAGAGCTTGGAGCATTTGGAGAAAGCAGGAAGCAAACTTGCGATTAGAACAAGGTGCGGACGGGGAGGTTTGACGATGGTGGGTTTAACTTATTTAACAATATCTTTTCCATGAAACCTTTGGCTTCTTATCTAATAGGTGGTGATTTTTTGTTTGTTCGTGCCACGAATCTATCATGTGCATGACTATTGAATTACTGATTTTTAAATAATTGCATCTTAAAAAAATGATAAAATAATAATTGCATCTTTCAAGTTTCTGATACGTGGAGTCGGGTGGTGAGTTCTCACTAACCAGTGTTTATAAGATACAGTTTGATTTATTACACATAATTATGTTATCATTTTAAACTCTATATTCTAGGGTGCCTGGGTGGCTCCGTTGGCTGAGCAACTGCCTTCAGCTCAGGTCATGATCCTGGAGTCCCCGGATCAAGTCCTGCATTGGGCTTCCCGCTCAGTGGGGTGGGGAGGGGCCTGCTTCTCCCTCTGACCTTCCCCCTCTCAAGCTCACTCTCTCATTCTCTCTCTCTCACACACAAATAAATAAATAAAATCTTAAGAAAAAAAAAAAAAACAACCTCTAGGGTCTATTGGGTTAGAGCAAATTCTCCACCTCAGCGCTATTGACTTTTTGAGCAGAATCCTTCTTTTTTTTTTTTTTTTTTTTTTAAGAATTTATTTATTTGAGAGAGAGAGCATGAGAGTCAGGTGGGGCAGAGGGAGAAGCCGACTCCCTGCTGAGACGAGATAAGGGGTTGGATCCTGGGACTCGGGATCACACCCTGAGCGGAAGGCAGACCTTAACTGAGCCAGCCAAGTGCCCCTGGGCTGGATCATCCTTTTTCGGTGTGGAGGGCCGAAAGGCATTCCCAGCCTCCACCCACTAGCTGCCAGTAAAATCCCTACCTCCTCACCGTCCCCAGGTGTGACAATCAAAAGTGCCTCTAGTCTTTGCCAAATGTCCCTTGGGAACTAAAGTTGTACCCCACACCTTACCCTGAGGTTCGAACCACGAGTCTAGAGTCTGATTCTAGACCAGTTCTTCTCAACTTCTGTGCGTGCGCACATATGAATTCCCCAGGAATCTTGTTAAAATGCAGGTCTAGATTCCGTGGGACTGGGGTACAGAGTCTGACATTTTGCATTTGTAACAAGTTTTGGTGTTGCTGCTGCTCTAGGAACAACGCTTTTGAGAAACCTGGCTTTAAACCCTGCAAGAAGGGACGCCTGGGTGGCTCAGTTGGTTGAGCGGCTGCCTTCGGCTCAGGTCGTGATCCCAGCATCCTGGGGTCGAGTCCCACATCGGGCTCCTTGCTCGGCAGGGAGCCTGCTTCTCCCTCTGCCTCTGCCTGCCACTCTGTCTGCCTGTGCTCGCTTGCTCCCTCTGTCTCTGACAAATAAATAAATAAAATCTTAAAAAATAATAATAATAAAAAAAATAAACCCTGCAAGAAGCAAGTGCTAAAGTTAAGTGCTGGTTTCAAGGGGGAAATGGCAGCTTTCCATTAATGCATTTGAGAATTGGCTGTGACCTCTGAGTATTTACGGGATCACTTTATACCATTTTACAGAATTCGTGAATATGGGGGTGCACAGATATATGGAATGCCACAATCTTGTAGCCTGCCCCCATGCGTTACTCTTGGTGGTAGTTTTATTCACCTGGAAAACTTTTTCTTTAATTGCCACATTGTTAATCCTTTCAATTGCAAGAAATGCAATTGTAATTTGATCTTCACTGGAAGCCAGTGTTTCCGTTCCATCATGTGATACCCTCATGCCCATCACATTCTATTACCCAATCAAAGTCCCTTTTTTGGATCATGGGCAAAGTGTCCCTTTAAATAGCCTAGGAGTCTATCTAAGAGCGATGCATATGCAAATCGTCCACCCAGATGAGCCTCATGTGATGAAACAGATGTGATTCGGAAGTTGAACTGGAAAGCACATTTCTCAAAATTAAATAATATTTCCTCCCATGTACATAATTGGAAGTATATTTCCTTTGAAATCATACCCTTCAAAGAGACAATGTCCCGGAGAGTGTCACTGCTAAGAATCTGTTCCCCGTTCCCCCAGTACCAGATACCTACCTAATGATCCCCTTCAGGGGGCCAGACAATTGCAGGAGCTTGTGGGAATGGTTCAGCAGATCCCTGGAAGGAAAACAGAGATGTGATGATAACATGGGGGGTGATGCTGGCTGGCGTCCCGGCAGCTCTCTCTCTCGGGAAGAGCTGCATCGCAGGGGAGGGTCACACAAGAGGGAGATGGCCCCGCAGAGATCCAGAGAAGGGACATTTCGGAGGGAGGCAAAGCCAGGAGATATAAGAACAGCGGACTAGAATTCAGGGAGAGCCAAGTGCAAAGTCAAGAGGCAGAAGCGATGGGGCCTTATGCAACGGGACTGACAATAATCCCCAGGTGATTCTAACGTACACAGTAGCTGGAGGGCCCTGAACCAGATTACAGGTGAAGTTCCCTCCCACTCCCACCACCCGCATATGTAGGACCAATCCCCTGGTGATTTTTTTTTTTTTAAGATTTTATTTATTTATTTGTCAGAAAGAGAGAGAGCGAGCACAGGCAGACAGAGTGGCAGGCAGAGGCAGAGAGAGAACCAGGCTCGCTGCCAAGCAAGGAGCCCGATGTGGGACTCGATCCCAGGACGCTGGGATCATGACCTGAGCCGAAGGCAGCCGCTTAACCAACTGAGCCACCCAGGCGTCCCTCCCCTGGTGATGTTAAGTGACCACAACTTGTCCCGGCTCCCTGGGCCTCTGTGTCTCCAGCTGCTGGATGTAGGCAGCTGACCTGGATTTCTCTCTCTCCTTTCGTGTTATTATTCTGTGACATGGTTAGATTGTTTGCTTACTTAACCATAGGGCTGAAATCCCATCTTGGGCCAGCCGTCTCTTTCCCAGCTGGAGGGGGTAATGTGATATTCCCAGTAGGGTATCTTTCTGTCTCTTTGCCTCTCCAAAGCAAATGTACTTTTCCATCCCTTTGGGCTCACGCATGAAAAGGGGACTACAGTCATTACAGGCATTTTTCTTTGTAAGTGTGAAGCTCTCAGCTTACTCCTCAGGTAAACTCGGGACAGATTTAGAAATCTCAAACTTGGCCCATCATTTAACAAAAGGGAGTGAGAACAGGTCTGTTTTGTTCCTTGACTATTTCGTCCCCGTCCTTTTTTAAAATTCCGTAAGATATAATCCAAAAAGACAGGTAGTGTTTTAAAGGCCAAGCTCCCTAAAGGCCTTAAGTCTGTTAATGACCGAAGCCGCTAATTTCCCGCTAAAGCAGATTAGCCACGTTAAGTGTGTGGTATTAGGGTCCGCTCTAACCCCCGGGCCTGCAGAGAAGCTGTCAGCCCTCCTTCCACAAAGCCTCCTTAACCTCCCAGTAATAGCAACTTAATCTATGAAGAGAGCAACAAAGAAGAGATCTAAGTACAGCCCGGGCTGCTGAGCCATCCTTTAGAAACAGAATGTGAGCCGCTTCGGGTAATTGAAATTCTCCCTTAGCCACATTCAACAGGTAGGAAGGAAGAGGTGGATTAATTTTAATTAATACTTTATTTTACTTCATATGGCCATATCATTTCAACACATGACCAATATAACAACTTCATTAATGAAATGTTATCTTTTTCTTAGCAAGTTTCCAAAATACCATGTATATTTTATAGCCCATCTCAAGTCAGACTAGATTGGGGCCCCGGAGGAGCCTAAGTGTTCCAGCAGAGGGTAGCAGGAAGAACGGGTTAGAGGCGGGAACTCAAGAAACAAATTCTTTTTTTTTTTTTTTTTAGGTAAGCTTCACACCCAACCTGGGGCTTGAACTCATGACCCTGAGACCAAGAGTCAGCACACTCTTCTGACAGAGCCAGTCTGGCAATGCTCCCCCACCCTGTACATATTTCTTTAAATAAAAATGAGACATAGGATCCTATCCAGAAAAACATGGTGGCAAAGTTATTTCTTTGTTACAGAGGTGGTGTGGTGGTGTGGTGAGCTGGGACTAAAGAAAAAAAGAAAAAGGCATTGGGGTCAAATGGATCCAGTTTCCAATTCTACCTGTTGAAGTTAAAGTCATGATTTTAGGCCAGCTGTTTACCTCGATTTCCCCAACTGTAGAATGAGGGAAATTCCTCCTTATCTGACTCTGATGAGAAGCTATGAAAACAACCAGCAGAGCACCATTCACAAACGTGTCCTGGCCGGTAACCGGTCCAGGTTTGTTGAGCTCCCTCTAAAATTGTGGCATGGGGGCACCTGGGTGGCTCAGTACATTAAAGCCTCTGCCTTCAGCTCAAGTCATGATCCCAGGGTCCTGGGATCGAGCCCCACATCGGGCTCTCTGCTCAGCGGGGAGCCTGCTTCCCTTCCTCTCTCTCTGTCTGCCTGTCTACTTATAATCTCTGTCTGTCAAATAAATAAATAAAATCTTAAAAAAAATAAATAAAATTGTGGCATGAACAGAAGCAGCTGCTAACGCTTCTTACTAATAGAAAACTCAGGAGCCTTCAGCCATACGTGTGGAAATAAACGCTGCTCATCTCCACGTGCTTTTCTGTAACTTCTCTGCCTTTCATACAGGAACTACTACTTGGAGCAAGTTGCCACATCCGTTGTTAACATGGCCCCAAGATTTAGTGAAAACCTGAATTTTTCTTTAAATTTTTACTTCAGTTTTGCTTTTATATGATCTGTCTTTACTAACCCAGAAGGCTGTCCTTTTCTTATCTCTTAGGGTTGATGAAAACCAACCTTCCTCCACCGAAAAGTCCCCTGATTCTTCTGAGCACCCGTGTGCTGAGCCCTGTGGACCGGCCGAGAATGGAAAACTGTGAAGAAAGTGATCAAAGATAAGATTATTTAAAATAAATAATCTTAAAAAAAAAAAAGACAACAGTACTGGACACCTGGGTGGCTCAGGGGGTTAAGGGTCTGCCTTCAGCTCTGGTCATGATCTCAGTGTTTTGGGATCGAGTCCCTCATCGGACTCCCTGTTCAGCTTCTCCCTCTCCCTCTGCCGCTTCCCCCGCCTATGCTCTCTCTCTCTCTCTGTCAAATAAACAAAATCTCTAAAAAAGTAAAATTAAGGGGTGGCTGGGTGGCTCAGTGGGTTAAGCCTCTGCCCTCAGCTCAGGTCATGATCCCAGGGTCTTGGGATGGAGCCCTGCATTGGGGGGTCTCTGCTCAGCAGGAAGCCTGCTCCGCACCCCCCCCCACCGCCTGCCTCTCTGCCTACTTATGATGTCAAATAAATGAATAAAAATCGTTTTTAAAAAGTAAAATTAAAATTAAGAAATAAAAACAGTATTGACAGTGGGGGGTCATTGATAGTGGGGGAGACCATGCCTAAGGAGGGAGGGACTAGGAGGTACATGGGAATCTCCTGTACTTTCTGCTCAATTTTGCTGTGAGCCTGAAGATGCTCTAAAAAATAAAGTTCATTTAAAAGAAAAAAAAAACCCAGTAGGTTAAAAAGTAAGATCATAGGTAAAAAGCCAGATTATAAACATAGAATGATACAATAGCCCACTATGTTACATGTGTCATTTCTTTCTTTTTTTCTTGTTTTTAGCCATAGTGAGACTAAGCAAGAAAGGGGTTTCCAAGAAATCTGACAGCTTAAGCTAGACGGACCCAGAGGCAAAGCTCAATGAAGAATTGCAATTAGCAAGTCAGTAACATTCGGATGTCAGCCCCTATAGCTGTGCTTTGGCCAGACTTAGAGCCAGCAGGCCAGAAAACAAGACTGATTCAGTGCGTCCCTGCAAACCCGGCAGGGTAGGGTCTCCAATGCCTGGAGCCTCATAGTGATTTAGTCGCTAATGAGACAAACTACCAGAGTTAACTTGTACGACAGTCCTACTTTAGGTTCCCTCAAAGCAGACCCTGAGACAACTTAGGGCAAGTACTTTCTTGGGGAGGTGATCTCCCTTAAGTGCCGGGGAGGGAGCAGGAAAGACCGAAAAGCCCATAAATACATGGCAGGGACCCGAGCAGCTTCCTCCGGGGGACCCGCTGCGGAGTCATATGGAAGTGCCAAGAGGGCAAGCTGGGTGTGTATCCACGGGCTCCTTGCCCTCCTCCGCTCAGGGCTGCCCCTGAGCTTAAGTTCCTGAGTCTTCCAGGCCTCCCTCTGAGCACACAACAGAAAAAACCTTTTGTGCTAGAGAGAAACTTCTGACAGAAAAGCAGAGGGTGCCCCCCTCCCTGAGGTGGGAGCTCCTCGGTGTGTTAGCCAGGTGGTGGGTATTATGGAGGGCACGCATTGCATGGAGCACTGGGTGTGTTGTAAAACTATGAATTCTGTTACGCTGAAAAGAAATGAAATTTAAAAAAAAAAAAAAAAAAGAAAGAAAAGAAACCGTCCACAGAAGCCACCAGCAAACTCCAGGGGCAGACAGGGTGGGGAGGGAGGAGGAAGTTGGTCCCTAGCATCTCTGTTTAGTAAACACTCGCCAATAGATGCATTTTTTTAACTTATAATGATGCCCTGACACTTTTTGTTGTGATTTAATTTCCTCTCTTCCTCTCCTCATCCCTTCCCTTCCCTTTCCTTCCCTTCCCTTCCCTTCCCTTCCCCTTCCCCTTCCTTTTCCCCTTCCTCTCCCTCTCCCTTTCCTTCTCCCTCTCCCCCTCCCTCATGTCTTCTCTTCTCTTTTTTTTGAAGTAAAAAACTCTTGAGCTTTGTCAGACCCTCCTACCTCCCTGGGCAGAGCCTATGCATCCAAATTGGCTCATCACCACCTGGTGGCAGCTTCTGGGATTGCAGGCAAAGCGCTTTGGTGTGTTAACAGCCTGGGTACAATTTAGACCTAATTTATTTCCTTGAAGAGAAAGGCTGCTGAAAAGAAAGATGAAAATAAAGGCTTTTGTTATGGAACTATACTTTGTGTGGGTAAAGGAATTTTTCTATCCTTTTAATAGCTCCAGTTTCCTAATTTGTAAAATGATACCACACAGGGAGGTGGATGAGTTCAATGATTGCAGCATCATAAAAAATAATCCTATATTGATGAGGATTAATTTTGAGGGCCATGAAGAGATGGAGCTGAAGTGAAATGGAATATTTTATAGATCCAGGGCAAATGCCACAGCAGCACTCCCGTTGAGGAAATCGAAAACCTCTTTTTTTATGGGACTTGGATATGTATTGGAAGCTTGTGGGGAGGGGATTTGGTTTGCAGGTTTCCAAGGACTGACAGTGAGGTCAGTCAGCAACTCCTTACCCGTGGTCCTTATGTCACTATCTGGGCATACCTGGCCTATAAAATGCCTAGAATACGTTTGAAGCAAATATTTTCTTTGCTTTATGAGAAGATGGAAAAGTTCAAAATAGGCATCTAATCTTATTTCTGCACATTTGTTTGTTTATTATTTTTTTTTTTAAGAAAGCTCTACCCCTAAACTGGGGCTCAAGCTCATGACCCTGAAAGCAAGAGTCACATGCTCTACCAACTGAGACAAGCAGGCCCTCTTATTTCTGCTTATATTTTTAAAAAGAGTAATCATTTTTTAAGGTAAATAAAGAACACTTGTTTGCTCAAATTTTACTGTTGTTTTGCATGTTTTATTTTTTATTCTTTGTGATTTTTAGAAACCATACAAATAGGCTGGATTGAAACTTGTCAACCAGTACTTAATAAACTGTTTGGGCATGACTTCTTCACTTGCGTATCGCGTTTTTCATCTCACCAAATCTTAATATAATATCATTCTTCCTACACAATCTAACCACTTCATTTTGGATTTCAAAACAGAAGAATAATTGAAGTCCTAGGTTTTATTTTTTTAAAGACTTATTTATTTATTTTTTTTTTTTTTAAAGATTTTATTTCTTTATTTGAGAGAGAGGCAGTGAGAGAGCATGAGCGAGGAGAAGGTCAGAGGGAGAAGCAGACTCCCCGTGGAGCTGGGAGCCTGATGTGGGACTCGATCCTGGGTCTCCGGGATCATGACCTGAGCCGAAGGCAGTCGTCCAACCAACTGAGCCACCCAGGCGTCCCTTAAAGACTTATTTAGTTATATAAATATATAATAATGGGGTGCCTGGGTGGCTCAGTGGGTTAAAGCCTCTGCCTTCGGCTCAGGTCAGGATCTCAGGGTCCTGGGATTAAGTCCTGCGTTGGGCTCTCTGTTAGGTGGGGAGTCTGCTTCCTTCTCTCTCTCTCTGCCTGCCTCTCTGCCTACTTGTGATCTCTCTGTCAAATAAATAAATAAAATCTTTTAAAAAAAGCAATAAAAATGGAAAATTTTATGTTATGTATATTTTACCAGAATAACATTTTAAAGGAAGGTGATATTAAAGAAAGAAATTTTAAAACATTTAAAAAGTTGCTAGAAGTTGGGACGCCTGGGTGGCTCAGTTGGTTGGGCAGCTGCCTTCGGCTCAGGTCATGATCCCAGCGTCCTGGGATCGAGTCCCACATCGGGCTCCTTGCTCGGCAGGGAGCCTGCTTCTCCCTCTGCCTCTGCCTGCCACTCTGTCTGCCTGTGCTCGCTCTCTCATGCTTGCTCTCTCTCTCTCTCTGACAAATAAATAAATAAAATCTTTAAAAAAAAGAAGTTGCTAGAAGCCATGAACTATCCAAACATATCAAATTTCATTTCCTTTAATGCTATTGTACTTATAACATCTTAGAGGGATTCCTTTTCTCTCTTTCTTCAGGAAAAGATGTTCTAATAACCCAGTAAACCAAATCAGAGAGACTGTCACATTGCTAGATTCATAGAAGACAAGTACTTTGTAAACATGCTGACTGGTTAGTATTTCCATCTATTCGTCATGCCTTGAGAATTCACTTTTAAAATGTCAAGTGGTTATTAATCATCCTGTCAACTACTGATCAAGGGGAATGAAGCTTGTTTTGATGTGTGTGCCTAAAAGCAGGCCCACTGATAGAGCAATAACTATTTTAATGTCCAAAATCCATGGGCTGATTGATTTATCACATTGGCTGGAGAAAATGAAAGTCCTGTTTCAGGAACTATCCAGCCTGGCCTAATTTCCCTGTGGAGCTGGAAGCTGCGAGAGTCCGCTTGGTACAATGCACTAGTGTTGTGCTTGGGAAATTCAAGGGCTGGGGAAGTTCCCTAGAGGTGTGAAAAGAGAATGGGCTGCAGGAGTCAAGGAGCCCAGCTCCGATGCCCTGAATGCCCTCTGACTAACAGGACTAAGACATTGTTATTAGTGATCCAGAAAGGACGGACCATTGTTGAAGATCAAACGAGACCCCGAGAGACCTTTAGTCTCAGTCATTTGGAGAGCCACCGGACTGTCTGAATAATAGCTACAATTGGGGCTCCTGGGTGGCTCTGTCAGTTAAGCTTCTGACTCTTGATTTCAACTCTGGGTGACAATCTCAGGGTCGAGGGATGGAGCCCCGTGTCTGGCTCTGTGCTCAGTGCATAGTCAGCTTGAGATTCTCTCTCCCGCTCTGAGAATCGGCCCCTCCCCACATCCCACTCTCTCTCTCTCTCTCATAAGTAAATAGATCTTTAAAAAAATAGTTACTATTATTTACCATTGTTGAACAATTCTCTACCAGTCCTCAGCCTGCACACTCAGATTTACATGGTTTTAAGCAGACTTGCATCTCAAAGAGTCTGTTGTGGTTCCCTTCCAGAACTTTCATCCTGCTTTGTGCAATGACCCACAGCAAAGAGGAATTTACAGTCTGTCCCAGTCGCCATCAGACTTACACTCAGTACATATTCGACACATATCTCGCCCTTCCCATTTTTGTTCAGAAGGACCTGCTGATTGCCCATGTGAGTGAAGCCGTTCTCCTTGGTCAGGCCAACGACTAAATTCAGCTCTGTTTCAAACTGCTGTATGGTGATCTTTTTCTCTTTCTGTCCTCAGCGCACAATATCAGGGTACCTAATGTGGAATCAAAGACTAGCTCTTGTCATGGTTTTAGGGGCACTTAAACAAGTGGTTGCAAACTCACATGCTTTCAGGGACCAGGCCTGGAACAGAGACAAGACAAGAGGCAGCAGCAATGCCAAGGTGATGGAAGGCACTGGACACAACATGCTAAGTGGGGACCTCTTCTAACAAGGAAGCTGATTTTCAGCTCCAAGAATTGCGGCCCCTGCGAACATGGCGTGTTAGTCTACCGTTGGACCATCTTATGACACTTCCAGGGAAGCTGTGACTCTCTGTTAATGTGAATATTCCCAGTGTTTAAAAGAGCTAAATAAGACACAGCTACGAGCCAAGCAAGGTGTGTGTTTCAGGCTCAGCGTGTTTTAGACACTGAGTTGGGCAGTTCCGGTAACAGAAGAGTTTGCAGCCCACAGAGGAAACCGAAATGCAGGTGTTAAGGAATAAGGTAAAATGCCGCAATAAAGAACTGTTTGAAGTTAACAAGAGGCACAGAGGAACTAGGAACCCTCATGAGATCTAACTCTGTTTCATCTTGAGTTTGCAACAGGTGTCAGACTGTTGATTAGAAACTCGAAGTGTGCAGGCTGGACGCAAGTGGACAACGTTAGTACAGGAATAAAGCGTCCCGGGGACGTCAGGCTCCAGTCCCGTCCTGTTTCCCGCTAGCACGTTCATCTTGTTGGTCTTTTGTCCCCCGTGAGCAAAGTCGACTTTGCTAAAGATATAACACGGGGCTCCTCCGCCGGGGACGATTTCTGCTTCCCAGGGGGACACATGGCGATGCCCAGAGGCATCTTTGGTTGTCACAACAGATGGAAGGGGGAAGGTGCTGCTGGTGTCTGGGGGTCAGAGGCCTGGGACGGCGCTTTGTGCAATGGCCGCAGCATACAGGACAGCCCCCTCCTCAAACAAATACGTGGCCTAAAATGTCCATAGCGCTGAGGGTGAGAAGCTTTGGCCTAGAATTTTACTATGTCGTAATACTACAGCAAATATTACTATGTCGTTTCCACCTGCACTTCGAGGTACCATGGCTGATAGTCGTCGTTCTCTCTCTCCTTCCTCCAGCAATGCCCCACCTCGCCTGGTCCCCTCTTTCTATCACATGGAGAAATTCTCCTTTCCTCTTGCTTCTACTCAACTGACACACACAAACCAATTCACAGCTCAGCGGCACCGCTGGCCTCCTGCTAACAGAATTCGGGCACCATAAGAAGCAGCTGACAGACGTTCTTATAGCTACTTAGTAGTGTTCTTGGGATCGCATCCTCCCAGCCCAAGGTGCTTATCAAAATCTTTCTTTCCAATAAACAAGGTGCTTTCCCAAGAGGAATTTTGATGAATATGATTTTTTAAAAAATATTTTGTTTACTTATTTGAGAGAGAGAGAGAGAATGAACAGGGAGGGGAGGGGAGGAAAAGGCAGAGGGAGAAGCAGGGTCCCTGCCGAGCAGAGAGCCCGATGTGGGGCTCAATCCCAGGACCCTGGAATCATGACCTGAACCCAAGGCAGACGCTTCACTGACTGAGCCACCCAGGCGCCCCCTGATGAAAATGATTTTCTTTGACTCCTCACTGGTTGTTTCAAGAGACTGTTGTAAACTTTGAAGTCATATTTAACACAAAATCTAGCCTATCATTGTGTGGACCTTTTGTCAGTTGTCAGGCATCTTGCCTTCAGCTCAGATCATGATCTGGGGGTTGTGGGATCAAGACCCACATCAGGCTCCCTGCTCAGCGAGAAGCCTGCTTCTCCCTCTCCCACTCCCCCTGCTTGTGTTCCCTCTCTCTCTCTGCCAAATAAATAAATAAAATCTTTAAAAAACTGTTATGAAATTCTGATTTTATTTTATTATTTTATTTTTTTATTTTTAAATGTAGGAATTTCAATACATAAAGCAGATTGTAAGGATGAAACAGCTCACACAACTACCCATGAGATTAAAGTGAACAAATGTGCTGTTTTCGTTCCGTGTTTCTAAACAATGCAGAGTCTTGTGAAGCTGCCCCAGTTTATCTCATTGCTCCTCATTAGTTTTTGACTAAGTGGAGGTTAGGAGGATGTGGTCAAGACAGGGACCGTGTGTGTGCGTGCATGTGTGTGTGTGTGTGTGTGTGTTAGTTTTCTGACAGAGGAGAGGTAAGACCCATTACCTTCATGGCTGACAAGACTGAGAGCATTGGGCATATAGTTTATACAATATTAAAAGAAAGCATTCACAAGTTAGAATTCAAGCAAAAAATCCAGAAGTTCATCCTGATCTAGGTTTAGAGAACTGGCCTGAAAGTTTACAACTGCCAACTCACAGCATCCCAGCTCTTTCACTGCCAGTCCTTACATCCCTCCTTTTCCTGTGGTGACTTTCACTCAGTGAATCTGTGATATGAAAGTACAGACTCTTTCCTCCTCACCTGTGAGGATGGAAACCGACAGGATTTTTGGTGCCTGTGTTAAACAATACTGGGATGGGGCATATTGTCCCCATGGCAAGAACTATTTTATCTACTTGTTGCAGTATAAATACTTGCTTCTGGAAGATAAGACTATGAGCTAACTAGAAGAGTTTACTTAGCAAGACCAGTGGTTTTTTTAAGAAGACTGACTTCAAGATGGCCACTTCATTGTGCTCACCGATCCAAAGTTATCCATGCCAACCAGTGACTCAGCTTCCAAGACCTGCCTTAAAGTCGCCAAGACCAGGCATATCCACTGACTTTCCATTTCCAGGACTCTGTTAAAACCTTTAAAGATATAGTAATCTATCTTTCTGTGATAGGCTTTGTAAAATTGCTTTGATTGGTCAACAGGTCTCTCTGGTCATCTTTTGTTTTTTTGGTTTTTTTTTAATTTATTTGACAGAGAAAAATCACTGAGCCACTCAGGCGCCACTCTGGTCCTCTTTTGAAAAGCCAACAGACATAATACTTCTTTTTTTTTTTTTTTAAGATTTTATTTATTTTTTATTTATTTTTGGGAGAGAATGAGAGAGAGAGAAAGTGGGAGAGGGGGAGGGGCAGAGACAGAGGGAGAAGCAAACCCCCACTGAGTGGGAAGCCTGATGCAGGACTGGATCCTGGGACTCCCAGATCATCATCTGAGCTGAAGGAAGATGCTTAACTGGCTGAGCACCCAGATACCCTAGAAAGCCAACAGTGTCATGTACTTCTTAAGAAAAACAGGGAAGAAGAATGAAGTAAATACAGTTCTCTTCCGGTTGAATATGATTGGTTGTTCAAAGTTCAGAGATAGGAATGTAAAATTATGTGGTCACCATGGAAAACAGTTCGTGGTTCCTTAAAAAGCTAAACTTAGGGGGCCCCTGGGTGGCTCAGTGGGTTAAAGCCTCTGCCTTCAGCTCAGGTCATGATCTCAGGGTCCTGGGATCGAGCCCCGCATCGGGCTCTCTGCTCAGCATGAAGCCTGCTTCCTCCTCTCTCTGCCTGCCTCTCTGCCTACTTGTGATCTCTGTCTGTCAAATAAGTAAATAAAATCTTAAAAAAAAAAAAAAAAGCTAAACTTAGAATTGCCATGTGATCCACAAGACCATCCCTAGATATATATCCCAGGGGATGGAAAGAGACTTGAAGAGATCTCTGTGCACCTGTGTTCAAAGCTGTACTAGTCGCAAGCACCAAAAAGTGGGAGCAACCCAAGTGTCCACTGATGGGTGAATGGATAAACAAAATGTGTTATATCTGTTCAATAACATTTTATTCAGCCATAAAAAGGAATGAAGTATGGGTACCTGCTACAACACGGAGACACCTTGAAAACATTCTGCTAAGTGAAATAAGCCAGACACAGAAGGGAAAACATTGTGTGATTACACTTGTATGAGGTTCCTAAAATAGGCAAATTCATAGGGACAGAAAGTAGACTGGAAGTTACCAGAAGCTGAGTGAAAAAGAAGGAATGGGGAGTTCCTTTTAATGGGCACAGAGTTTCTATTTAGGCTAGTGAAAAGTTTTGGAAATATAGCGGTGATGGTTGTACAATACTGTGAATGTAATTAATGCCACTGAATTGTACACATAGAAATGGTTAAATAACAATTTTTGTGTTGCGTATATTTTACCCCAATTAAAAAGAAGCCTAGAGGGGCACCTGGGTGGCTCAATTGGTTAAGCCTCTGCCTTTGGCTCAGGTCATGTTCCCAGGAGTCCTGGGATCCAGCCACACTTCTGGCTCCCCGCTCAGCAGAGAGTCTGCTTCTCCCCCTCCCTCTGCACTACTCCCCTCGTGCACGCTTGCAAACTCTCAAATAAATAAATAAAATCTTAAAAAAAAAAGAACCCTAGGGTGTCTTCTCTCTTGTCCTACTTTCGTCTATATCCCTTACCTTCATAGTCCTGCAGGACAGCCTTTAGGGAAAGGAGAACACAGATCTCCTGAACTCAAATACTTTCAGGGGACCAGACAGGTAACATCAATAAGTGACATCAGCCAAGTGTTTACAACAGGAAATAGCAGGGATGGGAGTAAAGTAGAGAATGTAAGTGCCCTTTCTAGGAAACACACCTACAACCCATCTCCTGACAACTGTTGCCATGCAGAAATGTGGACCCAGCATTGCCAGGTTTTCTCATTTTTCAAAAGACACTAGGGATTGGGATTTTTATGAACAAGTTTCCTTTTAAAATCCTCTTGCCACATAGAACTGGTCCGTGGGGCAGATTTAAAGGGAGACTACCCGTTTGCTACTTCTGCTCTTCTGCTGGTTGACCCGACCCTCAGCAGGCAGCTGGTCCCCACATTAGAGGATCATCTTAGCCGGGAAAGTGTATTTTTCTGAACTGCATATATCAAGTTACCAAACTAGATGACAGGAAGTTCCTTGTATTTTTTAGTAGCCCTCATTCTTGTTTCCTCTTAGGTTTTGCTGATGAAATGGCTAAGTAGGGTCCTGTTCCATTTCCACCACCTTTCCTGAGAGAAATCTACAGTTGTGTTTCACAAGTGACGTGAAGGAAAGTGCCGTGCAGCCTGTGGCAGAGGCCAGTCAAAGGGAAAACTGAAAAAGGGAACACGGAAAGGAGGGTGGAGGGAGAAAAAGAAGAGAAGGGGAAAAGGAGAGATGGAAAAAGACAAAAAGGGAAAGAACTAGAAGAATCTGGATTAGAGAGTGAACATGGCTCCCAGACAAAGACCTTTCACAGACATGGTCTCAATTGTTACAGAGCCTTGGGAAGCAGAACTTCTCATCTTCAGTTTGCAGATGGAGAAAGAGAAGCTCCTGGAAGTTTCCTCTATGGTCCAGTACTTAGTGGGTGGACAATAGGGTCCCCAGGTGCATGCCCCACAGAAGATGTATAAGAGCAAGCAAGAAAGAAAATCTGAGGATGGAAAGGCAGAACAGGAAGTACGTATTTGTTGGAAACTGGGAGCCTGCCACCAACCATTGCTTTCAGAGCCTAAAGGGCAAAGGGCTATTGACCAACTTCCTGTAGTATAATGATTAGCCCCTATGAATACTTCTCTACCAGCTCAGCTTCCCTAATTATGTGAGTCTTGATGCCATTGGTGGGACCACACAGCAAAAACATGGTTTCAGAGACTCTTAAGGTTAAAATACACAGTCAAAACCGCAAAGGGTGTGGACAGTGTGCTGGGTTTCACACAGCTCTTCGGCAGTCAGGGTCCTTGGAAGGCATTCTCCACGACAAATGAACATCGAGAATCACATGGAGCACCAGGTACGGTGCATAAACAATGAATTCTGGAACACTGAAAAGAAAAAATAAATAAATAAAGACTTAAAAAAAAAAAAAAAGAATCACTATTCTTCTCTTCTGCCAAGAGGCATACTGGGAATGGTTCATAATATCGATGCGGAATGAAGAGTGAGTTTTCACATTCCTTAATGTTAGAAGTCTCAGAAGGAGAGGCGGAGGGAGGGCATGAAGGGTGGTAAGTCACTACACTAAGTGCCTGCCACGTGCCAGGCATCCTTGCAGACTTTGTGAACATTTCCGTGGCAGAGATTTTTATAAAAAAGAAAAGGCTTTTTTGACTCTCCCTCCGTGTGCTTTATTATTTTTTATTTTTTTTTAAGATCTATTTATTTCAGAGAGAGAGCACAGGGTGAGGGGCAGAGAAAGGGAGAGAATGTCAAGCGGACTCCCTGCTGAGCACAGAGCCCACCACGGAGACTTGATCCCATGACCCTGAGATCATGACCTGAGCTGAAACCTAGAGTGAGATGCTTAACAGACTGAGCCACCCAGGCACCCCTCTCCTTGTGTTTTCATCCTCTTTTATAAGTTGCTGTAGGGATCCCATTTCAGGGAATGGGTTGGATGCTTTTTAATGCCTCATCTCAATTTGGTCTGCATCTTTGCCTCATTTTGCTACAGCCACCTGATACCTAGGTTCGGCCACATCATGCCTTTCCTGCTTTCTATCCCAGCTTCTCTGCTCCATTTGTGGCCATGGGACTCCTGCTGGAGCCCACTTGCCAGTTTTGGTGCATGAACAAAACTGGAAGTGTGAGAGTGTGGGAAAATTAACACTTTTCGGTACGGTCCTTGACCAACGGAGGGTGTTGGTAATTTCCCCTTTTTCAGTTGGACAACACAGAGGCCCAGCCTGCAAGATTCCCCAAAAGGTTCTCCATGGGATGAGCAACTCAATGATGCACCCTTGCATTAACTTTCATCTTCTTCGTGCTCCTGTTCCCTGGGGTCACCTCCCAAAATAAACTATCTGCATGCAAGTCCTTGTCTCAAGTTCTGTTGGGGGCAGACTGGACCAAAAGAGGGCCAAGTAAGGTACTTCTTCACAGCCGATATTCAAAGAGGGTAATTATGTCCCTTGATAACCTTTTTGCAGTCACAGTCAGGTGTTTTAGATTCTTATTATGTCCTCATAAAAAGAAAAAAAACATCACCCAAAGAGAGCTGGTTCTTAAACTTGAGCACACGCCTCCAGAGTCAACTTGAGGGTTTATTCAGTGACGCTACTGGCAGACTTGCCAGTTCAGTAGATCTGTGGTGGGACCTGAGAATATGCCTGAGAAGCCACTTCCCAAGTGGCCCTTGGATCTCCTGGGAGAACCACTGATCTAGACTAACATTATCCAGTAGAACTTTCTGTGATGGTGAAAATGGTTTATATCTGGGCCATCCAGGATGGTAGCCACTAGTCACACGTGTCTATTGAGCACCTGAAACATGGCCAGTGAGACTAAGGAAATTAATTTATGTAATTGAATCTTCATTCACTTTTATTTATTTTTTTTTTTTTAAGATTTTTATTTATTTATTTGTCAGAGAGAGAGAGAGAACACTGGCAGATGGAGGCAGAGGGAGAAGCAGGCTCCCCGCCGAGCAAGGAGCCCGATGTGGGACTCGATCCCAGGATGCTGGGATCATGACCTGAGCCAAAGGCAGCTGCTTAACCAACTGAGCCACCCAGGCGTCCCTTCATTCACTTTTAAACTTAAATATCCACATGAACAAGTGGCTACAGTGTTGGACAGCACAGGGGTAAGATTCTTGCTGCTCCTAGATGTGCTCTTGGACCAGCACTGTCATTATCAGAAACGCATATTCTCAGGACCTCCTCTCAGACCCGCTGAATGAGAAATCACGCTTTAACAAGAGGTTCGGGAGACATGTATCTGAACTAATGTAAGGAATAGTGGTTTAGCAGTCCATATTTCCCCAGTGCTGCACCGGATTTCCTACCCAACCATAGGGGTTAAGTGACATCCCCTCCCCTCAGTCTCCTCATCCCCGGCCTCAGGTATCATGAAACCCTAACTCCTGTACCTGTGAGTGTAATGTTTTGGGGCATGGGGCCTTTGCCGATGTACCCAAGTGAAGATGAGGTCATTAGGTCATCCAATGAGGTCATCCAATAGGGCTGGCATCCTTATGAGAAGAAGGAAATCTAGACAGAGACACACAGGAAGAACAGCATGTGATGACAGGCAGAAATCAGACTGATGTCACCACAGGTTAAGGAGCACTGAGGGTTGCTGGTCACCCACAGAAGCCGCAAGAAGCCAGGAAGGATTCTCCCCTATAGGCTCCAGAGGGAGCAAGGCCCTGTCCACACCTCGATTTTGGACTTCTCACCTCCAGAACTGGGAAACAATGAAATGTGTTGTTTGAAGGCACCCAGTTGTGTGGCACTCTGTCATAGCAGTCTTAGGAAACCAACACAGTGACCTGGAGTCAATCCCTTAGCTTTTCTGAGCCCAGAGATTTCTATCTGTGCCAAAGTTGGGCATTCTTTAGTTGTCTACTAAAGGAGATGCTGCAAGTTTCGAAGAGAACATCAGTGATCCCTGGAGAAATGATCTCCAAGGGTTGTTACAATTTGACAGAGAATATGGAATCGGAATATGTCACTATGAATTCAGTGCACAAATTCAACAGCTAAGAAAAAGGATGCTCAACCACAAGCCACAACTTTCCTCATGTTTTCAGCTTCGTTTCCTAGTTTTCTAGGATGTGCATCTAGGATGTGGCAGGTGCAGGTCCGAAGAAATGGTAAATGCACAGTAACCACGGCCAATAAAGAGAAATAGACTTTCCCCTAAACTCTCTCTGTTCCTTGATAATCTGACCTTTTCCCCCATGCTAGCTTGTCCCAGCAACTCATGAATTCCGTACTGTTCTGGTCATCTCAAGTTCAGCCAATAGCCGGCTTATCTCCCAAATCCTTCATCAGTGGCAGTTGGAGGAGCAGTTGCGACAGATGGTTTGCCTGACCAATTGGGCCACGAGCCCACTTGGAGGGGCGGCCTTCCGGTATTAAAGGCACTGATGCGATGAGAACAAGAAGGAACTGCTACTTATTGGGAGAAAAAAGAAAAAAAGGAAGAGGAAATGGTTCAAGTCACTTCTGCATCTCAATCACAATGGGGGAGAGTTCCCTAAAAGGGGATGGATGGGTAGTGTTTTCCACTAGAGAATCTATCATTTGTGCAGTACTGATGGAGAAAAGAGATGCTTTCCTGGGCACAGTCTGGAGGAAGAATATTACATTAATAGAGAAATAAAAACTAAAAAATGCCATCTAATAAAGTAACAGATAATCCTGGAAATAAGCCATTTAAGAGGTTATAGAACTCAGCAAAATGAGAGATGGAAAACATGTCTGGGGAAAAGTGCAACACTAGTAACATATTTATTTATTTATTTATTCTACTTCCCTCTACCTCTACAAAATGATTTGCAGTGGAACACTGACATGATATTTATTTATTTATTCATTCATTCTGCTCCCCTCTACCCCTACAAAATGATTTTTAAAAGAGTGGGAGGATCCCTGACATTGCAAGAGCCATAGTAGTAGGTAAGGAAAGGCCTAGATATGTATTTTGAGGTCCTGGATAGTGGAGATGCCTGCCCTTATAACATAAATACCTTTTTTTTTCTTTTCCTTAAATAGAAGTCAAACATTCCCTCAAGTTAAATAAATGATGGGTGGTTGGATCATTACTTCTATTTTCAGCAAGTTCATAGAGGGAAGTCAGTCAAGGTGATCTGGAAGGGACAGAAATATCAGGTGGATATTATGTCCTTTAAGAAGTGCTCAGAGTGGGGCACCTGGGGGGCCCAGAGGGTGGAGCCTCTGCCTTCAGCTCAGGTCATGATCTCAGGGTCCTGGGATCGAACCCCACATCGGGCTTTCTGCTCAGCAGGGAGCCTGCTTCCTCCTCTCTCTCTGCCTGCCTCTCTGCCTACTTGTGACCTCTCTCTCTGTGTGTGTCAAATAAATAAATGAAATCTTAAAAAAAAAGAAGTGCTCCAGAAAAAGTATATTGGCAGAAAGTCAATAGTAGCCTAACGCTGCGAATGTCCAAGTGCCTACATGATTCACATGACTTTATCTTATCAGGTAGCCTTTTCTCATCTCACATCATCACAAGAAGGAGGAGTACAGGACAATAAGACATTTTGAGAGAAAGAGAGGCCACAATCACATAACTTGTATTATAATATATTGTTATAATTGTTCTGCTTTATTACTACTTATGTGGTTAATCTCTTACTATGCCTAAGTTATAAATTAAACCGACTAGGAAAAAAACAGTGTATATATAGGGTTTGGTACTATCTGTGGCTTCTGGAATCCACTGCAGGTCTTGGAACATATACCCTCAGGGTGAGGGGGGGCTACTACATATCCTATTGGTTCTGTTTCTCTGGAGAGCCCTGACATCTATATATACAAAATCTCTGTGGAAGGGCACACACCAGGTGGGTGGCTGGAAGTAGAGATAAAGTTTTCACTGAATGTCCTTTAATATTTAAAATTTTTGGATGTTAGAAATAGACTACCTGCTCAAAATACTAAAAAATAAAATAAAATAAACATGTAAATTTAATAAAATTTGCTATGTTCAGTTATTAGTTACTATTTTGCATTATGATCTCATAAAGAATGTATTGCTAAAATATGCATTTCTGAAAATACAAAAAAAAAAACCTGAAAAACCAAGCCATTATTTTCCTTTTTCAATTTTTTATTTAAATTCCAATTACTTAACATACAGTGTAATATTAGTTTCAGGAGTAGAATTTAGTGATTCAGCACTTACATACAACACCAGTGCTCATTACAAGTGACCTCCTTAATCCCAATCCCATTCCCCCACCCACCTCCCCTCCAGTAACCCTCAGTTTGTCTTCTATAGTTAAGAGTCTATTTTCTGGGGCGCCTGGGTGGCTCAGTGGGTTAAAGCCTCTGCCTTCGGCTCAAGTCATGATCCCAGGGTCCTGGGATCGAGCCCCACATCGGGCTCTCTGCTCCGCGGATAGCCAGCTTCCTCCTTTCTCTCTCTGCCTGCCTCTCTGCCTACCTGTGATCTCTGTCTGTCAAATAAATAAATAAAAACTTAAAAAAAAAAAAGAGAGTCTATTTTCTGGTTTGCTTCTCTTTCCTGTCATCCCATGTTCATCTGTTTTGTTTCTTAAATTCCACATATTAGTGAAATCATATGATGTTTGTTTTCTCTGACTTATTGCACTTAGCATAATACTCTCTAGCTCCATCTATGTCATTGAAAATTGCAAGATTACATTCTTTTTTATGGTTGAGTAATATTCCATTGTACATATCTATACCACATCTTCTTTATCCATTCATCAGTTAATGGACATTGGGCTCGTTTCATAGTTTGGCTATTACTGATAATTCTTTATCAAGCCAATTTTTAAAATTTTTAAACTTTTTGAGATAATTTTAGACATACAGAAAAGCCACCAAAAAATAGAGAATTCCTGTGTGCCCTTCATGCATCCTCCACTTACAATGACATTGTACATAAATGGAGTATTGTTACCAATGCTAGAACATTAATACTGATACAATATCACTAACTGAACTTTTAGCCACAAGTATTAACCTTGATGCCCCTCTAAACATTTAGAAAATTCTTTGCTGGTGGCAAAAAAAAAAAAAAAGTCCAGAATTTTAAAAATCAACTAGAAAGTTTCTCAAAGTATTCTCTCTTTTTTTCCATTGTAACACTCAAATAAATTTCTGTAATTGTCTAGGTGGGAGAAGAGAGCATTATGATTATCAACTGTACTCTCTTTTTTGTTCCCCCACAGTTCTTAGTCCTCCAGCTTCTCTGATTTCTTGTTCACTCCATAGTACATGTGCTTCCATGATTTCAATCCTCAGTTTGTTTCCAGCAGAACCCAAGCAAAGTGGTTCACTTTCACCATCTCTCTCCCATATTTTTTATTCTGTGACTTTCCAGTCTGAGCTC
Source organism: Mellivora capensis (assembly GCA_004024625.1). NCBI lineage: Eukaryota > Metazoa > Chordata > Mammalia > Carnivora > Mustelidae > Mellivora > Mellivora capensis. Next base: position 57,376 of record PISX010009663.1, read on the forward strand.
CATCCAGGCATGCCACCTTCTTCGGGAAGTCTCAGGATGGATGGTTCTGCACTCCACCTAGATCCACCCTGTTCCCCAGCTTCTACACACCCTTCCAAGTCAGTCTGACCTAGCCTCCATCTCTGATGAAGAAATTTGTGATAAAATGTTGGTGCTGGCTTAATATGCTGCTCCAAGAGGAATCCACCTGCCATAAAGAAATTCTAGAGGCAGCATGATATGCTGAGACAGTGCTCATGGGGGAGGGTGGTGGCCATAAGGAAACCTTAATGTCTGCAGAACTGTCACTAATCAGCTGTGTGGCCTTGGCCACATCACTCAACCATTCCAAGTCTCATTTTTCTGTAAAACAAGGGAATGAAGCTTATGTGCATTTTAAAAATATTCTTGACATTAAAGGTAGCTTTGAAAATCTGATAAAATAAATAGACCATACCCTCAGAAAAGTAAACATGGTGCCTACATATTTTTTTATATCTCAAAGGGACAATGATATGACAAAATAGGAGGTCATAGACTTTCCTCATTTCACACTCCAAAGAAGACAAGAGTGTCTGTTATACTTCTCTTGGAACCTTCGTTATACAGATCAGGCTAAAGTGTAGAAAGAAGAATTGGAAGTAACAAGAGAGACTAGATTGATTTACCTAAGGGTCAAGGTGCTAATGGGGAAGATAAATAAGAATAGATCTGGGTAGATAAATGTACTTCACTGGGGCACCTGGGTGGCTCAATTGTTAGTGTCTGCCTTCCGCTCAGGTCATGGCCCCTGGGTCGAGCCCCGAATCTCGGGCTCCCTGCTGGGCAGGGAGCCAGCTTCTCCCTCTCCCACTCCCCCCTGCTTGTGTTCCCTCTCTTGCTATGACTCTCTCTGTCAAATAAATAAAATCTTAAACCAAAATGTACTTTACACAACTACAAACTTTTTTCCTTGCAAAGACATCATCAAGAAAGTGAAAAACAGGGGTGCCTGGGTGGCTCAGTGGGTTAAGCCTCAGCCTTCAGCTCAGGTCATGATCTCAGGGTCCTGGGATCGAGCCCTGCATCGGGCTCTCTGCTCAGCAGGGAGCCTGCTTCCCCCTCTCTCTCTCTGCCTGCCTCTCTGCCTACTTGTTATCTTTCTCTCTGTCAAATAAATAAATAAAATCTTTTTAAAAAAGGTGAAAAACAGCCTACAGAATTGGAGAAAATATTTGCAAATTGTCTCTCCAACAAAGGACTTGTATTCAGAGTATATGAAAAACTCACTCTATTTAACAATAAAAATTCAAACAACCTGATTTTAAAATGGGCAGGAGAGGATGTGGAGAAAGGGGAACCCTCTTACACTGTTGGTGGGAATGCAAGTTGGTGCAGCCACTTTGGAGAACAGTGTGGAGATTCCTTAAGAAATTAAAAATAGAGCTTCCCTGTGACCCTGCAATTGCACTACCAGGTATTTACCCCAAAGATACAGAAGTAGTGAAAAGAAGGGCCATCTGTACCCCAATGTTTATAGCAGCAATGGCCACAGTCACCAAGCTGTGGAAAGAACCAAGATGCCCTTCAACAGACGAATGGATAAGGAAGATGTGGTCCATATACACTATGGAGTATTATGCCTCCATCAGAAAGGACAAATAAACCCAACTTTTGTATCAACATGGACAGGACTGGAAGAGATTATGCTGAGTGAAATAAGTGAAGCAGAGAGAGCCAATTATCATATGGTTTCACTTATTTGCGGAGCATAACAAATAACATGGAGGACATGGAAAGATGGAGAGGAGAAGGGAGTTGAGGGAAATTGGAAGGGGAGGTGAACCATGAGAGACTGTGGACTCTGAAAAACAACCTGAGGGTTTTGAAGGGGCGGGGAGTGAGAGGTTAGGGGAGCCAGGTGGTGGGTATTAAGGAGGGCACGTATTGCATGGAGCACTGGGTGTGGTGCAAAAACAATGAATACTGTTACGCTAAAAGAAATTTAAAAAAAAAACATTGGATTATACACTTGAAAATAAATAAATAAATAAATATTGACTTTTGTTCATCTTACTAGTCAGGCATACCAGAGTCATTTGCTGTCAGATGTATTTTGCACCATTGTAAATATATCTACTTCAATAAATTCTATGACTTTTGATTAACTCTCAAAAAAAAAAAATGGGCAGGAGACTTGACCAGAAAAATCCCTAACAAGGGTATGCAAATTGTCAATGAGCTCACAAGAAGATGCTCAGTATCATTAGTCATTAAGGAAATGCAAATCAAAACAAGCATGAAATACCACCTGACACCCACTAGGGTGGCCATGATTAAAAAAAAAAAAAAGTGGGCGACAGCCACTGTTGGCACAGATGTGGAGAAATCTGAAGGCATTTACACCGATGGTGAAAATGCAAATGTGTTTCAGCAGCTGTGGAAAACAATTTGGAAGGAGTTTTCTCATGCCCAGCAATTCCACTCTTAGGTATAGTCCCCAAGAAAATTGAAAACACAGAAAAAGCTGTTCACAGAAAGGCTTGTGTATGAATATTCATAGTGACATTATTTCTAATAGCCAAGGAGAAGAAACAACCCAAGTGGCCATCCTCTCATGAACAGATAAGCAAAAATATTCCATACAATGGAATATTCTTCAGCCATAAAAAGGAATGAAGGATAGATACATGCTACAATACATATGAACCTTGAAGATGTCACACCGAGCTAAAGAAGCCAACCACAAAAGGCCACATAATGTATGATTCTATTTGTGTGAAATGTCCAGAAGGGGCAAATCCAGAGAGGGTCAAGAGGTAACTGGCTGTCGGGGGGGGTGAGGGAAGGGATAATGGGAAATGACACCTAGTAGGTACCAGTTTTTTATAGGGTAAGGAGAATGCTCTGGAATTAGTGGTGATGCTTGTACAACCTTGCTAATATGAAAAAACTCACTGAACTGTATACCCTTTAAAATAGTGAATTTTATTGTGTGAGAATTATATCTCAATTTTTTTTTTAAAGAATAGGCCAGGGATCAGAGGCAGGAGAGAAGAAATGAGGAAGACAAGGGAGGCAGTATGGGTCAGAGTTTGGGCAAAAAAGAGAAAAGAAAGTTCAAGACCCCTGCCTTGTATAAAATGTGGGACAGATGAATGGGTAAAGAATGTTTTGGGAAAGTTTGATGTGTATTTGGGAAATATCCCACTCTCTTTTGTTACAATCTTCAGAAATTCCATATTTTTAAAAGAATTTTGAATTGGATTTGTGGGTTTGGGGATGGGATGGTGAATTGAGATTTGTTCCAAAATAATCTGCTTAGTTTTGGTTTACTCATTTATTCAGTTGACAAATGTTTACTGAGCAACTGCTGAGTGCCAGGCCCCATTCTGGGGACACTGGGGTGCGTTGATGAGCAAGACAGAATGAGGTGCTCTCCTCCTGGAGCTTTATAGTCTAGATGTGTGTGTGTGTGTGCGCGCGCGCGTGCGTGCACGCATGCACATATGTGTGCAACTCAGGCATAGGCTTGATGAAAAAATAAAAATGTATGACCTTTTCACTAACTCCTTCAATTTAGTCAGAGATGTTCCTGAAGGTCTACTGTGCTTGAGACGCTGAGACAGACACCGAGAACCCCACACTTGTTGGACGCTAAAACTGTAAGGATCTTCAGTGATGACCTAATGTTGACTTCAATCTCTTCATTGTATGGAGCAGGAAACTGATATGCAGAGGCTCAAGTAACTTGGCAAAGTTCCCCCAGTTTGCTAGTCACAGAGCTGGGATTACAGTCCTGATGTCCTAATTCCAGGTTTAGTCAGGAGTTTTCACTTAAAAAGAATGAATATGTTAATGGAAGATTGTCTATTTACTCAGTCAAGGACTTATAGTTCCTTCTGACACAATTTATTGTTCTTAATGCTGCCCCTACCAGTTAACAATAATGAAACACCATTTTGTTTGTTGGTCTTTTTCCATTCACTCAGTTCTCAATGAAACAATGCATCCCTTTCTAATTCTGTTTTATCAGTTAACAATGATGGACTTTTTTCATTCATTCACTAAGCATAACCTTAGGCACCTTGAGGAACGGCAACATTATTCAGAGAGAGCCCTGACCTCAAAAAGCTAAAAATCTAGATGAGGAAATAAGACAGAGTCACAGATAATTATGATGTGGAGTAGATCTTGGTGACACTATTACATATCATGAGGTTTCAGAGGAGGGAAGTCATGTCTGCTTGAGAAAAAGGAAAGCAGAAAAATATATTCCGACTTCACAAAGCTTCAGAGGAAGAACTTCTGAAGTTCATGGAAATTGTTCATGCAATTTTGCATTTCAAACTATCAAGTCTCATTAAAATCCTATAACCCAGCCTATGCCTTCGGCTCAGGTCATGATCTCAGGGTCCTGGGATCGAGCCCCGCATCGGGCTCTCTGCTCAGTGGAGAGAGCCTGCTTCCCTCTCCCTCTCTGCCTGCCTCTCTGCTTACTGTGATCTCTGTCTGTCAAATAAATAAATAAAATCTTTAAAAAAAATCCTATAACCCTATCAAAATGACATTTTGCATGTCAAGAAAACTTGACATGCAAGTTTTCTGTTTATTAAAAAAAATAAACTATAATGGAAAATCAGCAGTTTCCGGAACTGGCTGCTGAGGCTTTGTTGAATACTTAACCCATCCTTTGGGCAAATATATACAGCTGTACCCACACTGCCCTCAGTTGGTTCCTACTTACAGTAAGATTAAAGTGCTTAAATTCTGTTCTAACTTGATACCTTTACCCTTCATGTTTTAACTTGGCCCCATAACTGTGCAAGGGCCTTTTTTAAATGATAGGGTTATAGGATTTTTTTAAAAGATTTTATTTAATCTTTAACAGCCCCAGAAGTTAAAGAAACAAGTAGAAATGCCACACACGCTTGGACGGAGCCCAGCCCTCTCCCACGGACGCTTCCCCCTTTTCTTGCCAGAAGCACCTGGCACAGCGGACGAGCACAATGCCATCTAATGGAGTTCAGGAGGCCAAAGAAACAAATGGCGAGGAAGCACATGGGCCCTCGGTCCAGCAGAACAATGTGGCCACTGTCTTCCGTCCTGGCTTCTCTGGGCTCGTCACATCTCCCCCGCCCACAAAGAGTCTTGAGCTGGCCGAACCACCCTCATTCGGTCAGCTTCCAGCTCTGTGGTTGCCAAAGCATTCTTCCATCACATCACCCCACTGCTTCCTCCTCCCACCACCCGCTCTGAGCAATCGAAGTTCATTATTGTCCAGTAGATTCGGAGGGAAGTGTAAAGTAAGATTGGAGAGCTGGGGGTAATAAATATGCCTCTTCTCTCTGCAGCGTAGAGTCAGGGAAGACCCAGCTCCAAATTCTGACTCTGCTGCCAAATGGCCGTCTGACTTGGGACACGCAACATAAAATTTTTTTTTTAATTTTTATTTTTAGTTGGGACTGAAGTCAAGAAGTGAACTTTATTTTCTGTATGATAATGTTCTCTTGGGGGGGGTCCCAATGCTGAAAGACCTGGGGGGGGAGGATTGAGTCTTTCTGGCCATTTAACACCCCCGTACTTCAATCACTGTTTAAAGCAGCCTTTACCCATGTGAACCAACAGGATATCACGCCAGGTAGATGGATCCCATATGGTAAGAATTTAGAGGCCATCCTAATAGGCTTAACCCTTTTCTCATTTTTGCCTATTTCTGGCCTGCTTTTTGGGAGATTTCAGTTGACATGTTCTTCTCTTGGGACTTTAAATACATAATAGGTACTCAGCAAATGCTTGCTGATCATTTGTCAAGGAATCAACAGATAAAGTGAAAATGGCCCAAACCTAGAATGGGTGATTAAAATTTAAAAATCAAGTTTTATAGGGTAAAGTTCTTTTTGTAGTGGTGCAATGTCTGACTTTTTTTAATCCCCAAATATCTAACTTATCCAGGCACTTGGTTTCTACTGAGGCTGAGGATTTGGAGGATGAGATTCATAATAATGCCACAATGTTCCTGCAAAGACCAAGAGAGCAGGTGCACGTAAAGGCAATGTGTAAATCCTAAAGCATGGTTTCCGGGCACCTTCTGCCCAATGGCACTCAAGAGTTAAGGATTATATTTGCAGAGGGCATTGAGGGTAAATCGATAAGGCAACCCAGAAGGGGTTCTCACTGCCCCAGGGATGCCAGCAGCCCTAGAAATGCCTACCATCCCAGGCCCTCTAAGCTACCCGGAGGGATGAGGGAGTCCAGAAGTCATCACACCTGCAATATCTGTGCGTCAAGCCACACTTCTTGAAAAGCTGTTTCAAAGTTTCATACAAGTGTACAAATGTCACGGAATGATCGTGCCGATGTGAGTCAATCATTTGACTTTCCTTCACTCAATTACAACCGGGGACACTGCCCTATAGTAAAAAAAGGCACTGCCTTATCATATAGGGGACACTGAGATAGTGATATTATTTATAAAAATAATATGATGACATATTTGGACCAATAATGAAAACAGGAATGATTTTGCCGCACAAAATAGAAAACTTGGCTTTTTTTATTTTTGCATAATAGGGAGGCATAAGTTCATTGCTGGTATTGGTTTAATGTTTATTGCTGCCCCAGCTTTGGATCAGTGCCTTCAGAAATTCCTCTGACCTTGCCCTTGCGGTTTCAAGATGGCCACAAAGAACTCCAAAATGACATCCCTTTGTCCAAAGGCATCACGTGGAATCTCTCTTTCAATGCACCAACTCCTTATATGGAAGAAAAACACTTGCCAGAGGTCCCTGACCAAGACCCCCATATATTTCATTGGCCAGAACTGAAACACGTGGGCACTCTTAGCTCAGAGTAAGACTGAGAAAGCAAGTATCTGACCCGTTTAGCAGTGCAGTGAGCGAGTGTCAGTGAGCGAGACAGGGTTTTGAGAAGCCAATTAGTATGTGTCTGACTTATTGCTCTGCAAAGCATTTCTGCTTATAGCTCAGCAGGAAAACCACGTCTTCATTTCCCAAAATTATCCAAGCAAAATGACTTCCTATTATTAAAATATATAAACAATTAAAAAAAAAACAGAGCATCTATGATTTCTACAACATCTCCCAACTCTCTAGATATTTGGCAGTTTGGTCTATAATGGTTTGCTCGGATTTCTTAAAAAGGGAATTCTCACTTTCCCTTCTGAAAGTTCCTTGGACTCTTTCAAACGCCTTCATGTCTTAAGTCTGCAAAGTTCCCTCATAAACTTCCTCTTCCCCCTGGTCTATCTGTGAATCTTCTCACTAATTCACATAGAAGCTTCTCATACATTTCTATCTCAACATCTTGTGAAGAAGTACCCCTTGTGATATGAGATATTAACATTATAAAATATTTTAAGGTATATATAAACTATTTTAGAATAGTATTAAAACCAATAAAAGTCTTAGAATGTATTTCACTGTTATCATATGCATGGATTCGCAAATCCAATCAGCAAGCCAAGTAAATGGCTCATAATGAAAAGCAGCAGTCTCCCGCCTCACCTCCCCCACCCCCCACTCCCACTTCTGGAGTCAATCATTTTCAGCTCGTTTACCTTTTCCTTTATGTATTTATATCTACATTCTAAATTACATGCCTTTTACAATTTTTAATTTTTTTTAAGATTTTCTTTATTTATTTGACAGACAGAGATCACAAGTAGGCAGAGCGGCAGGCAGAGAGAGAGGAGGAAGCAGGCTCCCTGCTGAGCAGAGAGCCCCATGTGGGGCTCAATCCCAGGACCCTGAGATCATGACCTGAGCCAAAGGCAGAGGCTTAACCCACCGAGCCACCCAGGCGCCCTGCCTTTTACAATTTTAAAAAGATTTTATTTATATATTTATTTGAGAGAGAGAGAGAGAGCAGGAGGGTGGGAGGAGCAGAGGGAGAGGGAGACCCAGGCTCCCCGCTGATCAACTCCCCCCCACAACTGGGGGGTCCATGAGGGCTCAATCCCATAACTCTGAGATCATGACCTGAGCCGAAGGTAGATGCTTAAGTAACTGAACTACCCAGGCGCCCCTAAATTACATGCTTAAATTGCTCTTTCTTGACTTTTTAACTTGAGACGTCCTCTGTTGGCTCTCTTCTCTTCTCCCTCATACATTCCTGTGCCTATTTTTTGTCCTTCCCCCATCACGCTCTATAGTTATGTCACGTTGTTTTTCTACACACTCTTCTTTGCATAGCATTCTGTTGTTTTATTATTGCAAAACGTTCTCTTATCTCTCTAAAGGTATAAATTACCATTTTCTGAAGTTTCCTTCCCCTGGTTCCCTCTCTCTCATGTTCCTCATTTGTTTCATCTCCCGTTGAAGCCTTTCTTGAAAATTGTGGTGATTCTTGAATGTCCTTTACTGACGCCAGGAAACTGACCAGCAGCTCTGTGAAAATAGTTTATTCATTGGTGGTCCTCAGTATATCGTGGCAGATGAAGACCCACAAAAGTTGGAATCTGTCGGTTGGTGGGTTTCCCTGGAGAGGAATCCTCCATTCTCCTGGCTGCTGAGGATTGTAGGAACGTGGTGCGGGAAGGGGGGGATGGGAATTACCATTCAAAATGGAGGCTGTCACTCAATCGGCTTCGGAGTCGCCTCACCACCGCATCCCTCTGTTGAGCCTGGCATGCCAGTTAGAGCTTCTCTAGAATTTCCAAGAGCAAAACTCTTGTGCTCTGCTCAGGTATGCACAAGCTGCTCGAGTTGGGGCAGGGAATCTGAGTCTGCTCCTCAGAGGTTTTTGAGGAGCTGCTTTGGTTTTGATCCCGTCCACACCCCACTTCAGATACGGGGCAGCCCCCGTGCCCGGCCCCCGTGCCCGGCTGAGATGATCCTGCAGCCACAGCCGCTTGCTTCTGACGGGACTCTCCACCCCCCCGCGCTCTTTGTGGCGTACGGTTTCTGCTTTTTCTGTGCCGCCAACTCACTCACCACTTGTCCATCTGTTTTTCATTTTGCAGAATAGTGTTGACGTCACCTTCTCCTCTTACTCCTCCCTGTTCTCTTTGGCTTTTCACCACTTTTACTCCTTTATTCTCCCTTCAGAGGAGTTTCGTGAAGAAGTCAAGATTAGTGCAATCAACTTGTCATGTTTAACGGAAAGCTGTGCATGTTCCATTTGTAGGTGTCCGGTGTTAGCTGGGCACACACCCACCCAGCTACTGAGGTAGAGATGGGAGGGTGTTTTTAGAAACAAGAAACATATATACATTGATAGCTCTTTTTCTTTTTTTTTTTTTTTTTTAAGATTTTATTTCTTTATTTGAGAGAGAGGCAGTGAGAGAGCATGAGCGAGGAGAAGGTCAGAGGGAGAAGCAGACTCCCCGTGGAGCTGGGAGCCTGATGCGGGACTCGATCCCGGGTCTCCAGGATCATGACCTGAGCCGAAGGCAGTCGTCCAACCAACTGAGCCGCCCAGGCGTCCCGATATCTCTTTTTCTTTTTCAAGATTGTATTTATTTGACAGAGACACAGCAAGAGAGAGAACTCAAGCACGGGGAGTGGGAGAAGGAGACACCAACTTCCCCCCAGAGCAGGGAACCGGATGCGGGACTGGATCCCTGGGCCCTGGGATCCTGACCTGAGCCGAAGGAAGCCCCTTCACGGACTGAGATACCAGGCACCCTATATATTGATATCTTAGGTGAAAGACTACACTTCCCAGCTTCCCTTGCACTTGCTGTGCCACGTGACTAAGCTCAGACCAATATAATGAGAGCAGAAATGACTGCGCACTCTGGAGCTTGGGCTTTCAGGACTCAGGGCTTCTCCACCCTCCGCATTTGGTTCTCCCCCGGGGGCGAGCACGTGGAGGTGCCGCGGCCAGCTTCAACTGTACAGACAAGGACAACACCGGGGTGGGGGGGGGGGGTGGCCCATGACAAATGCAAGGAGCTTTGCTTTTGAATAAACACGGGCACCATCCTGGACTGTTCACCTCCAAACTAGTATGTGAGACAGAAATCCGTTCCTTCCCTCCTCCGTAGTTTGCGGTCTTCCGGCTAGAGTAGCTTAGCCCCTGCTCTAATGTAAGCTCCTTTGGTAGCTCCCAAAGCAAGTCTATGAATAAGCGGCAGATCTTCCGTGTGTGGTGGTTTACAACGATAACAGAATCCCGGACCACGTTTCCCCAGATCCCGCTTCAGTCCGTCTGGGGTAGGGTGCAGAAGTCCGTTTCATTGTTTGTTTTTTAACCACTTTGATTTTTCTGATACATTGCCAAGATTATGAACCACTGACCCTGCCCGGTTTACATAAAATACTTTCCTCACATTCCCATGGTTTTCCCATTTCTCATTTATTTCCTTTGAGTCTCCATATTCTCTTCCTGATTCCTTTGTTAAAAGTCAAATGTGAATGTTATCGTACTGGACAATCATTTTTGTCTTCCCGGAATCCATTCACCCTGATTTCCTTTGGGGAACTGCTTATCCTTTATTCTCTGTCCATGTGCTTCAGAAAGCCAGTGGCCCCACAATCTCCCCATCTCTAGGGAAGAGGCGCTTAACCACAGAGCTCAGGCAAGTCAGCATATTCCAACCTCTTGACCACAAGGGTGTGTTCAGGGATTGGACACATGATCCAAGTCAGTTCAATAAGACCCAATTCTAGGGAAAAGAGCAGATCTTTTTCCTTTGGGAGTGCTGACCTGGTAGGATGTGCGCCAGCAGCTGCCGGTGCCTGTCTGACCACTTTGAAGGGAGTTGGGCAGTGAAGTCAACACAGTGGAGAGAAGAGAGATGGGGCAGGACTGGGTTCTGACGATATCATTTGAGCATCCAGATCCATGCCTGAATCTCTAGACTCTTTAGCTATGTAACTCAAATTTCTTTTATTAGGAGGGAGAGAGTGCTATTATGTATATATATGTATGTAGTATATATCTATAATTATTTACATATAATATGTGTATATATTATATGTAATATATATGCTATATATCATGCTTTAGTTGTATTATATTATGTATGTATACATACATAATAATACTTTTATATTTACATACACATACATATAACATAATTATAAAATTTCAAAAGAGAACATACAGAACATTTCTAAGGAGATGAAAAGGTAACATTTTAGAAATAGTTTCAAAAAGAATAATCATTAGATCAATATATCTAAGATGTCACTCTTTTGTTTAACTAGTATCGAAGGTAGTATTATCTCCAAATTTTCATGAAGCTCCTACAAACAGACCTTTGAGCAGCTGTGCAAATTCTATGTTATAGAGTCAATAATTTTCTAGTTTCAGTTCTACACTCCATTCTAGAGTTTGTGTAGGTCTGAGCCAGTTTTGCAGTAATTATAGGGCAATTTAAAAGAAAATGTGTAAAAATATATAAAGATCTCCTGGATATCAGCAGTACAGATTTTCTGAGTTAAATGGACTTGGTAGATTTAATGTGTTCATGACAAAGAACATGATTTGGAAGCAGAATTTGCTTGCCGACCTCAGGAAAATTAAAAGTTGGCGTGATGGGTTGAACTTGTCATCACTTTCCAGTATTTTATATTCAAAGTACAGAGCCTATTTGTGGCAGAATTATGGTGTTCCACCACCCCCAAAACCACTCTCACCCTCCTCTGGGGTCCACAAACTGTATCAGGTCCGCCTCCTGGTTTTATATACCCTCCGAACTAAGAGTGGTTTTAGCTTTAAATGGTTAAAGAAAGCTCAAAAGAAGACTATTTCATGAAAATTACATGAAATTCAAAACTCCATGTCCATAAATAGAGTTTTATTGGAACATAGCCACGTTCATTCATTAATTATCTACAGCTACTTTTGCACTATAATGAGGGAGTGAGTAGTTACTGGGTAAGATATTTCCTGTCCTGGTCTTGATTGGGAAAGTTTGCTAAGCCTTGCCATAGAGAATGGAAAGTCAGTTGTTACTTTCCCAGCCTTATTTGTGGCTGGGTGTGACCCACGCGACCCATTTCTGACCAATGAGATATCAAGTAGAGTTTGCCAGAGGGATTCTGCGAAAGATAGCAAGGATTCTAAAAAAGTCAAAGAAGAGAGAGGACACCTTTCGCCTTCCTGCCTTAAACAGACTGTAGTGGCTGAAGGTGCGGTGGTATTTTTGCCTCCATGATAAAACAAGCATGAGGTTGACCTTTCTCTCTGCTGTTTCATGGCTATGGTGGTCAAAGATCTAATGCTTTCCTCAGTCTCTGGAGTTGGAATTGATTTGAAGCAATCTAGAGCTTTTCTAAATCTAGTCTCAAGAATAGTCTCTGTGGAAAGAATAATTTAGACAGATGCTTCTCATGGGAAACTTTCTGTTTCTTTAGGAATTTGATTGTGGTCACGTAACTCTGGATTCCAGTTGAGGGGAGTTCAACTTTAGCCTAAGTTTAATCTGCCAAGGTACTTGAGTGGGAAGGATATAAAAACAAATTTTATTTTATTTTATTTTTTAAGAGTTCATTAGTTTGTTTTTTAAAGATTTTATTTATTTGACAGAGAGAGAGATCACAAGTAAGCAGTGAGGCAGGCAGAGAAAGGGGGGAAGCAGGCTCCCCGCTGAGCAGAGACCCCGATGTGGGACTTGATCCCAGGACCCTGAGATCATGACCTGAGCTGAAGGCAGAGGCTTACTCACTGAGCCACCCAGGTACCCTAAAAACAAATTTTAAAACTATGTTTCAATGGGCACCTGGGTGGTTCAGTTGGTTGAGGATCTGCCTTCGGCTCAGGTCATGATCCCTGCATTCTGAGATCGAGTCCCACATCGGGCTTCCTGTTCCATGGGGACTCTGCTTCTCCCTCTGGCTCTGTCCTTCCCCCTGCTCATTCTCTCTCTCTCTCAACTAAGTATATAAAATTTTTTAAAAATCCTGTTACACTAAAAAAAAAAACTGGTTCAAGATTAAATGTGCTCATTTAACTGTGGCAAAGATGTAAAAGTATCAATGATCGCTAGTTTCTTTTGTTTGTTTGTTTTTAAGCAGGCCCTATGCCCCTTAGGGAGCCCAACGTGGGGCTCATGCCGCTGACCCTGAGATCAAGACCTGAACTGAGATCAAGAGTCAGATGTTTAACCGACTGAGCCACCCAGGCGCCCCAATGATTGCTAGCTTCTACTACTCAATGGATCTTCTGTGTAGGAGAGATCATTTTATTCTTGTAAGTGAATGCTCAAAATTTTATGTTCTTATATTCAATTCTCATTCTTATTAAATTTCACGTGATGAATAAGATTCTCAAATCTCCAACAGAATTATTCCATCTATGGTCCTTTCAGGAACAAGGCATAAAAAATAAATAAGATTTAAACATATATGTATATATATTTTTAAAAGATTTTATTTATTTATTTGAGAGAGAGAGAATGAGAGAGAGAACATGAAAGGAGAGAGGTCAGCGGGAGAAGGAGACTCCCTGCTAAACAGGGAGCCCAATGTGGGACTCAATCCCAGGACTCCAGGATCATGACCTGGGCTGAAGGCAGTCGGCCAACCAACTGAGCCACCCAGGCGCCCCTATATGTATATTTTTAACAAGTAAAAGGTAGGGGGGAAAATAAACACTTAAAATCTATGTAAAGATTAGGGCATTTCCTAACATTTCAGATTTCAGTTTCAGGGTCTGAGCATCCCTTCATTAAAAATATTTTGAAATCCATTACAGGAGAACATAACTTCTCCTTGAAGAGAAAGAAACTGAAGCCCAGAAGAGTCAGTCACATTCACACATACCCACAACCCTCTCCACAGGACCCAGACTCTTAGGGAATAGTCACTGTCATTAGTTTCAAGGCCACTCACACAGGACAGTGCATTAAGGAGAATTCATGACAAAATCTCCCTCAAATATATGGAGACCTCCCAGAGCCTTGAGACTGTCACTCACATGGAACTCACAGAAACTGAGACATTTCAGAGTATCATATGATTACAGAGCTGAGTTGGATATTCATTTTCCAAAAATTAGTTTAAAAGCTGCTCTCTAGAACATTTTTCTAAAAAAATGCTTCCCTGTCCTCCCGCCCAAAGGTAGACAGAGCGGCTAGTTGTGCCTGCCACACCAGGGCCATGTGGCATTGTGCCTTTCTGTCTGGGTTGGGGGGAGTCCCACTTGGCCTAGACTTAGGGGGCTTCCCAGGACGGAAGCTTTCACTGCTAAAGGCAGGAAAGTCCGGGGCCAGCTGTGACAAGTTGGTCACCCTTATCCTGACTCCTCTGCCTAAGCTTTCCTTGGTGCTCACCTAAGCCTTCTTTATCTTGTAAGCCTCAGTGGATTCTGCTCCCTCCAGAGCTCCCACCAAATTCCCAGCTGGAAAGCATCTCTTCACAGCGTGAAGTGACACTGCTGTGACACTCATTTTCCTCACTCTCCAATGAGATAGTTTTCTAATTATGGACCCAGAGCGGGCAGTGCATGGGGCCTGCAGCTTGGTTCTTTTCACCAAGTCGGTGCTTGATCAGGATTGTCCAGCTGAGGGGTACCTGGGTGGTTTAGTTAAGCGTCAGCCTTCAGCTCAGGTCACAATCCGGGGTCCTAGGATCGAGCCCCAAGTGGGGCTCCCTACTCAGCGGGAGGTCTCCTTCTCCCTCTGCCTCTCCTCCCACCCCCTGCTAGTGTTCTCACTCTCTCTCACTCTCAAATGAATAAATTAAAAAATCTTAAAAAAAAAAAAAAAAAGATTGTCCAGCTGACTGGGAAGACGTTCAGAATGGCTGGGCCCTGCGCCCTTCTTCCTCACAGGACCCAGACTTCTTGCATTTACTGGCAAAAACACACCTTGCAGCCCCAGCCTCCAGCCCTCCATGAGAATCTTTGAACTGCCGGGAGATGCAGGAAATTCCAACTGAATCTAGTAACCACAAACAAAGCTGAAAGCAATTCTTCAGTGGATTTTTGCCAAAGAATCCTGGCAGAGACTATCCCTGATGGAACTCTGAATGAGCAGAAAACACATTACATACCCAGACAGAGGATCAGACCAAAGCTTCTGCATCCCTGTTTCACAGAAACGAGAGCCCAGAGCAAAGAGAAATTCCGGGCGGGATGGAAGAGAAATTTCTCCTTTGAAATAATGGCCCTGGGGCAGTGTCTAAGCCTATCAAGATGTGAAAAAGGAAATAACCCTCACAGGGCAGTTAGGCGGAAAGGATGTGGTGAGAGCTTCAGAGCGATTCCAAAGTTCAGTCTCCACAGCTCCTTATGAGAAGCGTTTTTCTCCGGCCACAAATGACCAGCAGGGCACACTGCTTTGCATACACTCTGTCATCTTCAACACCGAAACTCAGCTTTGTAGCCAAATCATCCTGACGGTGTGTCCCACGGAATCTTCAACAGGAACGGTGGAAACAGGCAGACGTACTCAGATTTGGACAAACACGATTCTACCACTGTTGTCATGTGCCTATTTGATCTGTGGATCGTTGCTATAATATCATGCATCAACTTGGCATAGTAACGGGGGCAGAAAGGGCTTTCTGCGAATCCCATTACTTTCAGCTAAGATCTTCGGTGGTCGAGCTGTTTACTTAGGTGGAGTCATGATGGTAATAAGACATCAGCAAAGAGCCTAATCATGGCGGCTTGGTAAGACTAAGGAAAGGGTGAACTTCTAAGGCAGGACTCACTCTCTCATTACCAAGAAGGGACCCAGAGGAGGACATAGTCTTCCTTCGGCAGAATACCATTTCCAAGAGAACATCTCTCTTGGGCAGTCCCAGACGTGTTCCTGTCATCCGTCGCTGAAAAGAAGACGCTCTGGGACAAGGGCACACCGTGGAGTGAACTGGGAAAGGTCTTTGACCATCATGTGTATAATGGTAAGATGTCTGCCTCTTCCTTCCTCCTCTGAGCAGGGTCCTTGCTTCCTGTTCAACTTTTCCCTACTTCCACTGTCCTTGACCTTACCTCTGATAGAAAGTAAGAGTTCCTTAGTTGCTTCCTGAAATTCAACTGTTCCCTTTGCTTCCTTTTATTTTTATTTTTCCTGGACTGTGGGAAAAGCAGAAACTAATGTGGAGAGAAAAAGCTAAATTATAGAAGAAGGTAGAAAAGGGGAGGCATGTGGGTGGAACACCTGATCAAGGTGGTCCCTGGTTGAGAAGGTCATTCCTCCCTCTGAAACTGCTTTTAAGACCTGGATAGGCTTGGGTCCTGGTTTGAAATAGTGTGTTGCTTCCAGCAGAAATATCATGGACTGTCACTATGTCACACTTCCTGCATTTATCTGCAATAATAATGGCACTAAGTTCAATCGCCTAAATGTTATTCAAAATAAAAATCAAATGCATCTTTAAAAGTATAACTAGCTCCCAGATAAGCCACATTTTCTTTTCTTCCCCATGATTTAAATTTTCCTTTATTTGGGTATTCTTATTTCAATAACAGCCATGCAGATGTATCTACATATCCATGACTCTGTGACTTAACAGTCTATATTGACAGGTTCAATGTTATCTTAAAGTCAAGTGAATTTGAAATAACAAATTATACGATCCTGCTGTCATGGAGTCAAGCAATCTAAGAGCGATCACAGCCTTCCTTTCCTTCAGCATTACACATAAGATGTCATGCCAGACCAAACTGAAGATCACGTTTCCTTTCCATCTAGAGTGTTTAAAGATGGAAGAGGCAGGCAAGGAGAGGTCAAACCAAGGACGTTTCTTCTTAAATTTGGAACATGCGGCAACTGTTTTATGAAGAAAACTTTTTTTTTTTTCTATTTTTATGAAGAAAACTTTTAAGAGGTCCTCGGAAATACACACATACATATACACGAGAGAAAGAAAATCAAATTTTTTTAACAGGGTTAGTTTTTAGATTTTATTTTTGAGAGAGAGAGAGAGAAAGTGCACGTGCATGAGCTGGGCTGGGGTGGAGGTGGGGGCAGAGGGGGAAGCAGGCTCCCCGCTGAGCAGGGAGCCCAATGCGGGACTCATCTTAGGACCCCGGGATCGTGACCTGAGTCGAAGGCAGACACTTAACCGACTGAGCCACCCAGGTTCCCAAAATAAAATCAATTTAAAAAGACAGTTTGGAGAAATGAGCTTACCCCAGCTAATGCTTCATGCAGTCACAGCTACAATCAATCAATCAATCAATCAGTCAATACTTTAAGCCAGACAGGTAGTCTTTTTTTTTATAAATTTTTTTATTTTTTATAAACATATAAAGTATTTTTATCCCCAGGGGTACATGTCTGTGAATCGCCAGGTGTACACACTTCACAGCACTAACCATAGCACATACCCTCCCCAATGTCCATTACCCCACCCCCCTTTCCCGACCCCCCTCCCCCCAGCAACCCTCAGTTTGTTT
>PISX010009664.1:0-74542 GCA_004024625.1 Mellivora capensis
CTCTTTTTAAATCAAAGCCATAACCAAGCTGGATAAAGAACATGATGACAACTTGGAGATATCTGCATATAAGTAAATGTGAGTAATTCATTCATTTATGTTAGCAAGTGACAAATTTGCTCCTGAGCAGAACAAACAAAATGCAATCATTTATTACTTAGAAAAAAAAAATCAGGCCAATAAATTCCAACAAAGGGACTTCTGTTTTCTTAGGATGTTCTGTCCTCGGTCTATTAAGGTAAGGAAAAGTATGCTTCATGCCAAAGTGATGTGAAATGTTTACCTTGCCTTGTCTTAGGGTGGGGTGTAATTATTACCATCGGTGTCACATTTGTTTCTTTGCCCTCCTAGCATATGAATCAGTTTTGCTACGTCGTGAAGCACGAAATTACCTTTTCAATACTAATTCAATAATAATGTTGAGTAAACCGTAACTTATTTAGATATTATTGGATAACCGTGATTATCACTTGAATCAGGAAATGCTGTCTTTCCACCTTTGTCACGTTCCAGTCACTAAGAATACAGCTCTGTTTGCTCATACCACAGACGGGGATGATATGGGTAAGATGAATACTTCCAAATCTAGATGAGTAAGAACATTCCAAGGGCTGGAGTCCCAAGCCCCTTGTCTAGACATTTCCTGCCTCGTTGGATTCAACAGACTGGTTACAGAGTTGTCATCTTTATTAAGTAAAAAAAAAAAAATCTAATCACTTATTAAGTTATCCCCAGGTAGCAGACATTATGAAGGAATGTAAAAGAGATGTGGGCTGCTTTCTAGTAAAATCTTAAATCTTATACTTTGAGCTGGCATAAAATCTTTTGGAGCAGTTAGGGAATCAGATCACAAAATTCTTGATAAAAAAAGTAATAACAACAACAACAATAGTGATAGTAATATAGTCATTATGGCAATACTAATAGCAAAAATCATAGCTATCCTTTAATGAGTTTTTCCTTTTTTCCAGGTACATCACTAAGTGCTTCATTAACATTATTTTATTTAATCCTCACAACCATTCTATAAGGTACAGATGACAAAACTGAGGCTTATAGAATTTGAGAAGTTTCCCCAAGATCACAGAACTATTCGGTGGCGTAGCTGAGACTGACACCAATGTGTGTTGGAGCATACATTCTCTTTCCACTCTCCCATCCTAGCTGAAAAAGCCTCAGAAAACACCAAATGCACGACTGTGCATTTCTATAATAGATGAAAAATCAAGAGCCAAAAATACTCAGGTCTCTGATTATAAATGTTCACTTTGACAGCATTGTCTAGAACCAAGGCCAAGTGAGGGTGAAAAGGGCCCTTAAAGACTCAACTCGAGGATTTAGGTAACATTCAGTACATTTTGTTTGGGTCCAATGCTATTTGCTAGGTGGTGTGTTGGGTAAAATTCCGTGGTCTCTATCCCCGTGGAGTTTATAGTCTAGTTGGGAAGACAGGTGTCATTTAAATAATTATATAATGGAAGGTTAAATTAACCTGTCCATCATTGCTTCAAAAGAATGGTAAAAGATTATAATATGGCTGTGGTAAGGAATTTTGTTTTTGGCTTAATCACTACAGGACATTTTTTTCAAAGGTATGAAATAGTGCTACTGTTGGAGGTCAGGAAATTATAATTTCAAAATCTCTGGATTAAGAGAACAGAGGATGAAATGGAAAGTAAGTGTGTGTGTGGGAGGGGGCGTAATACCAATTAGAAGATTATTAAATTATCTTCAAAAGGGACAGTGGTCTGGATTAGGATATAGGATACTCTGGGAGTAAAAAGAAAAGTGAAGGGATTCTAGAAATAGACAAGAGGTAACAATGACATTCATTTTAGGCAAATCATAAGCAAATCATTCTTATGAAATCAAGCCTAGACTGCATTCTCACTAAAAAGTGATTTTCTTTCTTCTGATTTGTGACGGGGACTTGACCCATTTATTTGAATCCTAATTGGTTTTGAACCTGCTTAGTAAGTATTAAAAAAAAGTCTCTGTTTAATGGGATGTTAAGTGATTTTTTAATGTAATTTTTTTCTGAATAATTTTAGCTAAAATAAGAGGCAAAACTATTCCTTTCAAATTGGCTTACTTTATGGTTGAGAGAAATATGGGCTCTATGGGTCTCTCTGAAGTACAAGAAAAACCTCAACCCACAGCTTCTGCTCCTCAACCAGGAAAAGAAAAACGAGACACTATTGATGGTTTTTCCTAAGTATTACTGGCTCACGGGGTGGTGTATGTACTCTTCTCTTTTTTAGCCAATCTAGAACAAAGCTCCTCATACCAGATGTCTCCCCTAGATGGCTCACTTATATCTCATACTATACCATGCATATATGGTATATACTATGCCTGGCTGGATCATGCATTAAAGAACAACAGAGGGGCACCTGGGTGGCTCAGTGGGTTGAAGTCTCTGCCTTACACTCTGGTTGTGATCTCAGGGTCCTGGGATCGAGCCCTGCGTTGGGGTCTCTGCTCAGCGGGGACCCTGCTTCCCTCTCTCTCTGCCTACTTGTGATCTCTCCCTGTCAAATAAATAAATAAAATCTTTAAAAAAAAGGAACAGAATTATTTTTTTTTATACCACGCTATTAAATCTAAAACAAAATTAGCTCTAGCCTATATGTATCATAAGCAGTATCACTGCTTTAAGATATGTTTAAGTTAGGGGTGCCTGGGTGGCTCAGTGGTTAAGCCTCTGCCTTCAGCTCAGGTCATGATCTCAGGGTCCTGGGGTTGAGCCCCTCATCAGGCTCTCTGCTCAGCCTGCTTCCCCCTCTCTCTCTGCCTGCCTCTCTGCCTGCTTGTGATCTCTCTCTCTCTCTGTGTCAAATAAATAAATAAAATCTTTAAAAAAAAGATATGTTTAAGTTAAATAGTGTTTTATCAATAGCTAGCTAGCTATCTATCTATCTCTGGCCCTACTTCTCCCCCCAACCAACTTTTTATTTATTTCTTTCAGTCACAAACGGACAGTAGTGAAAAGTGGATTGTTTGGCCAATAGATCGATCTTTTGTCAGGGTCCCAATAAAAGCCAGATAAAAATAAACCTTTGACATAAAGTTCTCACATTTTTCATAAACTTGGTCTTAAATTTCTCTCCACAAACTGAGCTACTCTTTATCCCTCATTCTTATGACAGATGCCTTTTCTCATGTTCTTATTATTAGCCCTACCCTACCCTTAAGATTTCAACTTTTAAGAAAAGTTCCTTTTCTTGGTTGTAAGTGATGTCTCTGTCTTATAAATGTTACCTCAGGTCCCTTAGAGTAGGAGGTGGAAGGGGAAGAAGCAGAACTGGGATTCCATGTGTACCCAGAGCCCATGTGCTTAGCCACTGGTACACTACTTCTATGAATAACCCTTCTATTTCAGTGTGTCCCCCAAAACCTGCTTTTGTGGGCCCGCAAGTCCTGCAGGCCCCAGGGAAGGAGGAACTGTCTAGACATGGTTCTGGATGTATAACGAGGGGCCGGCCTCTAGGCCCCTCTAGGCACTAACTAGAAGTCAGCTTCTAGTTAGTGTTGCTTATGAATCATGATCACATGAAGGCAAAGGTATACTGTAAGATTAGACATTTTAAGCTACAATGCCGGCACTCTTGGGAATTCGAGCATCAGGAACTTGTAAGTTCTCCCAGGCTTTCTGGTATCCCAGCCATAATACCCAGCACTCTTGTGAATCTAGTGCAGCACGGCTAAAGGAAAAAGAATTATTTGTATCATTATGTTTTAAAAAAAAATTATGTTTCTTGCTTTGGGGTAGGTTTTAAACAATCATGACAACTCCTCAGCATTTTAGAGAAGTTTATTAAAAAAGGAGTTAGGAGGGAGAGAGGTGCCTGGGTGGCTCAGTCAGTTAAGCATCTGACTTTCAGTTTCAGCTCAGGTCATGATCTCAGGGCCGTGGGATCAAGCCCCTCATGGGGCTCCACGCTCAGCGAGGAGTCTGCTTGAGATTTTTCTCTCTCCTTCTCTCTCTGCCCCTCCTCCCACTCTTACACATGTGAGTGCGCATGCTCATGTTCTCTCTTTCTCTCTCTCACTCACAAAAATAAATAAATGAATGAATGAA
Organism: Mellivora capensis; assembly: GCA_004024625.1. Taxonomy (NCBI): domain Eukaryota; kingdom Metazoa; phylum Chordata; class Mammalia; order Carnivora; family Mustelidae; genus Mellivora; species Mellivora capensis. Next base: position 4,082 of record PISX010009664.1, read on the forward strand.
TGAATGAATGAATAAATAGGTAGGAGTCTAGAATTTACTCTTAATATCCAAATTCGGAAACACTCTACACGGCCAACATAAGAGGACACTGAGTAAGCTATGGCAATGTTAATGATGATGATGTCATCACGGATGACCACAGCACCACACACTTATTACGTCCTTACCAGGAATCACTAAGAATAGGTTCACCTCCTCATTTCATCTTTGCAACAACCTTATAGAGCTCAGTCATATAGTCAATAGAAGATGATGTTATCAAGAATTTATGATGAAGTGGAGAAATTTAAAAAAAAAAGTAGGACATAAAATTCTTTCTTTTACAAGAGAAAAACTAGTTGTTGGAAAAAACTGGGAAGAAATAATACAGTATAAACTTGCTAGGGGTCAATTTTCAAAGGTGGCGCTGTGTGTCCCTTCTCTTTCTTCTCTTCCTGAATTTCTTGTTTCTTACAAACCCTTGTTACTTTTCCATTGGGAAAACACATGACATGTTATTTAAAATGAACATATGCTGTGTCATTTCTCTTCTGAAGATGACTAACTAGAAAATACTTGGTCTCAAAAGGTCTTGGGGGTTCTCCAGAGAACCTAGGTTAGGTTTTGTTCTTCAGCACATTGAAAAACCATTGCTTATATCATTCTTTCTTGGAGGCACTACTTCAAAATTCTCCCCAAGAGGAACATAGTTGTGGATCTCTCAGATTTGGAAAGATGCTGCTGGTGAACCAAATTACAGGACAGAAGACACCTCAGATGGGTCTGGTGATTTATACTCTTCTCAGCAACTTCATTTTCCTCTTTTCCCCCTTGTCCCTCACAAGACCCCTAGGAGACGCCAACACCAGGCACTGTTAATGTCCTTGTTACAGATAGTGAGAGGCAATGAGAACAGCTACCTGGCCACACAAGGAGTTAGTAAACACCTAAGAATGGAACCTAATCCTAGCTCTTAATTCAGTGCCTTCTTTAAAGACAAGGACTATCTACCCAGAGTCCTGATTACCCCTGGCAGGAAAGACAAGATTACTAGGCCATCCGCTACGTAAAATGTGGATGAATGAAGGTTCTATGTCATGTCTGTTGTGAATTCATTATGGGACAACCTCAGGAAAATTAAAGACAGAGCACTTGTATCATATTTTTTGATTCAGCCAGTTATGCGATACCCATTTCTTGCATGCCAAGCACTACAAAAGTCCTGGGGATTCAGTGATGGCTGCCTTCATGTAGCCTACTGTGGGAATGAAATTTAGTAGTATAATACAATGGGTTGAGTAATGTAAAGGAGACATAACAAGGTGTTACAAGCTCTCAAAAGAGGGGAATGGTGCTCCTCATTCATTCACTCATTCATTCTACAAATTATCATTGACTGCCTCTTGCTGCTGTGCTTTGAGTTGGGTTCTGGGATCCACAGTAAAGAACATGTAATCTTTACTCATGAGGATTACCATCTAATGGGGAAGACAGAATCAGATTGATTATACAGACCTAAATTAAATCAGAAATGAGATAAGCGTGGCAAAGGATAGTTAACCAGTGCTGTAAAAAGCATATGTTCTACATATGCTATATACTTTTGAATCAAGGGAGAGTTTCTTTGCAACCCTCTACTAGAAACTGAGATATTTTGTAGTTCCTTGAAGGCTTGGACATTCACAGGATAGTTTTCAGGTGCTGACTGGAAGGAACCTACTCGATAACGCTCATACATTTATGGTAATAATTTGATAGACTCACTGTTTCTTAACACACTGCTGCTCTGTTTTCTCCTCTCCACCATTGCACAGAGTAAATGCTTATCCTCTTGCCCTCAGTTTATAGATGGAATGTAAAGTTGGAATGTTCCTCTCTTCCTGAACAAGCCAGGCACACATTTTTCTCCCCTCCTGCACTCATATCACATTATTCATAGTAAAGCATTAGCTCCTAACCTAAAGCATCCTCCACTGAGGCGACAGATGGCATCGGGACGCCTATGCTAGAAGGAGTGGAAACCTGATTATACTCTAATTTTTTTCCCCTCCTACATGAAGCACGCTATCGCCACCTCATCAAATATGGTGATGTGTCAAAACTTAATTAGCCAACACTTGTACCCCATCTACATTATGTTGGAAATGATGTTTCAAAGGCAAGAGAAAAGAGCTTAAAATATTCTGGCAAGAAGGGAATTCTTAGGACACAAAGGAGAGAGAATAATGCAATAAGCCATTTATACTCCCAAGGCCTTCATACTTTCTTAGATAAGCTGAAGCAGGAGACGACTTCTTGGGTCCTTGGATACAGGTTGGCATAACTTCTACACAAAAAATGGGAAATGCTGGCATGTCTATGTGTACTTATAGGGGATCAGAGACTAGTATATATGAATGCAGTATAGTTCCTGCGCATTGTGCATGCCGTCATAGGGTGACCAACCCTCCTGGTTTGCCTGGAACTGAGAGGGCTTTTGAGATGCAAGAATTTCAGTGCAAACACTGGGGAAGTCCCAACACAAGCTCAGATGTGTCTGTCACCTTCGATGCATGTAAACAATAGTCATAAAAAGGCTTTCATTACAAAGTTAAAGATCATGTGGACCAGCTCAGTGGTTTCTTCTGTTCTCCTTTGACCATTTGGAGGAATGAGGCTGACTATTCCTAGGAACATCAGAGGAGATGTTTCTTGTTCCTAAACTGGCTCATCTGTCCAAACCCTGTCTCTGCCATCTTTCTTCTCTTCTGGCCCTGCTCCCGGTGTCCTAGCTCCCACCCTCATGGCTTCCTGGCTGAATACAGTCAATCGCTCACAGCAGCACGAGAAGGGTCTCAGGCTCATCCATCCCCTGTTCGCAAAGCAGCCCCAGAGCTCCTTCCACATTTTACAGAGATTTCTAACCAGGGGATGGGAAAAAAAATGATATAAACGTTCAAAGTGACAAACAGCCTCAAAACTCCCCAATAAAAATCTGTAATTCTCTAACACATACATGAAGTGAGTTCTATCCTAGTGTCCTTATTTCCTAATTGCGTGCCTGAGAGAGTCAATCCCATCGGGACTCCATCCCCAACTTCTCTTGGCCTCTACTATTTACAGGCTTAGCAAAGAGGTCTCCCTCCTACGCTCCTTCCACTGCTTATGACCATAAAGGGGCAGTGAATGTATTACAACCCATGCAGATTTAAGGGTCCTCTGCTTATTCAGAGCTGGTTAATTGAATACTCTTGGATGAATTACTGAATAAACAAACTCTGAACCTCGGTTTACTCATTATATTGCCCCAGAGATGTAAAAAACATCAAAAAGTCCTATTTACATGTTGCCAACCTTCTTAAGGTGGCTGCTTTGTTTGTTCTGATGTTCAGCATGATAGATGATTATGAAGCACACAAGAACCTCAACAGAGAAAGATGCAAGCACATTTTCTGTATTTTCTTCATTAAGGCAAGGAAGTGGTTGATGATTTGCCCCAAGGTTGGAAATCCAAACGGTTATTCATCAGTGTCCCAGAATTGGCAGTTGGCCCACCCATGTGGCATGGAGAGAGCTGTAGAACTGGAAGATGAAGGTTAGGCATGGAGTTAGAAACAGTTGGGCAAATAGTTCACATTGCATCTCAGGTGAGGATCATTCCTCTTGACCTCATCAACTTGTAAGAATTAATCAAGAACAGATCTAAAAGCGTGGGACACAGATCATGCATGGGCACAGACCATCCATGATCATTGGTGAAGTTGGGCAAGACTTCTTTTTCCCTTCTGGTAGAGGAAACCGAAGGGTCGCATAGCTAGTAAGCAGCATTTCTATCACTGCCTTGCCTCCCTTCTTCCCTGCTTAGAATCCATGGTCCCTCATCATGATCAGCCCCTTCCCTACAACTCAACACCTCTATCACCGTCACCTGCCATACCCGATAGCTGGCTGGGAACTAGCACTCCGTCTATCTTGTTCCTGTCCCCAACTATAGAATGAGTTTGGATAAAAACATAACAACTGTATTTTCATGTGTAACCATAACTCTCAAGTATGTCCTTAGTACTCCCTAGCAATGCTTTGGTCCGTTTATGACCCTCATTCAGGGGTATCTGTTGGTACCTCCTCACCACCCTCCTCAGATTTCCCATTCCCATTCTTTGCTCTCAGTTGTTTACTCGACAGATAACACAAAACAATCAGACACAGAGGTACTTTACCTTCCCATAACCAAACCGACATCCCCAGCCCCATCTGCACCCAGATTCTCTTCACCTCTTCAATTACAGGAGGGAGCTGCCCTTTTGTCCACCTGTGGCCAGCACCTCCTTTTTGCACTGGATCCCACCTTCTCTTGCCTAAAAGAGGTACTTGACGCCTACAGGAAACTTGTCTTTCCTTTCCTTAGCATTACCAGTGAATTGGATTATTCCCATTAGCATATGATTATATCCTAATATATGTCCTGCCTGAAATAAAAAACAACATCTACTTTGATCCTCATTCCTCTCTAATTCTCTAACTTCTCTCTCTAGTATGTATCTTACATATCTGTATCTATAATGCATGTATACACACACACACACACACACACACACACAGTTGCTGACCAGATCCCCACTGAAGGCTCTAGGGCTTACCCCCCACCCCCCACCCCAACTGCTCTGAGTCTACAGCTGGGAGTCCTAATCCGAGCTCTCTCCCAGAATTTATTTTAGAGGGTGAGAGCCTCCTGCCCAAGCTCAAGCCCCCTTCCTAGACTGCCCGTGTACAGGTCTAAAGGTGAGGGCCCCCACATTCCCCTGGGGGATCATTCTGCAGGACCATCCTAGCTTCAGAGCTCGCCCTGGGGTCACCTACATTGCAACCCAACTTCTTCTGTTCAGTCTCCCTTCATTCCCTTCCCCCATGGGAGTCGAGCCTGAGAGCCATCTTCAGTCTACTTCCTCCTACCCACCAATGCTCATCTCCGAGTCTTTTCCTGGGAAACCTGACCTGTAATACTTTCCTTAAAATGTAAGTTCCACCAGTTCTGGGACCTCATCTGTCTGTTTTTCAGCCAGGTGCCAGACTTTGGAACACTACCTGGTACATAGCAGATGTTCAATGAGTAGCTGGTAAATGAATGAATCAGATGGCAGAGCTGGCATCAGAACCAGTTCTGTAAGATTCCCAGCCGGTGCCCTCTGCCCCCCAAACACTACCACAAAGAAACTTCCAACCTATAACTTTGAGATCCAGTTCCATCTGAAGCTCTGCCCTTGCTTCAGCAGGCACCTGATGCCAGAGGAGACTTGTGCTTAGCTAACGCACGGGGATTCATTGGAAGAACTCGTTCTCACACCTGGGGAACCTGGACCAGCTCATGCATGGCCGTGAAATTACTTTGGTGGCATTGACACATCAAGAGGCCCCTGGAGGGTCCAGAATCCGGCTCAGCCCGAGAGCCTTCCATCTTAACTTTGAATTTCCTTGGGCCTCTGTCACTTGAAGTCAAACAACATCATTTTAACAGATTTTGAGTGTGTGAATAATTTCTCTGTTTCTTCTGCCCTGGTATGTAAACCGATATTAAAGACTAGAATATTTATCATGTTGACAGCTCCCTCTTGCTAGATTAGATTTTGTTAAGGAGCTGAGTTTTCCTCTGAGAGCATTCAATTCCGTATCTTCCTACTCTTGCCTTCCACTTTAGACGCTTTTCGTATTAGCTCGCTCTACACCAGAATAAAACGGGAAGCGGCCAATAGAAATAGTGGAGGCTATGGACCACCTTCCTTCCAGACTGCTGGGGAAATACAAATTTAGTTATGAAATAAAAAGCCAATTCGGTTAAGGAAGAATGCTGTATCTTCCCCAATGACTCCTGTCACATCCCCTGGATTAAAACTCACAGCATTGCAGCTCCTATCCCAGTGAGGTATTTGTTGCTGACTTTACCAAATCACCAGGAAAACTATGTGCTGTGACATCTGTCCAAATGCGGAGAGAATCGAACCCCGATTAAGCAAATCTGATACCAATGCAAGGACATTAGCGAAACAGGCTACTTTCACTGAATAAAATGTCCTTGGCTTTCAGAAGGGATTTCTCAACTTGACTTCATCTGGTTCTCAGCAAAAGCCAGAGATACAGCTGCCCTTCTATTTCAGGGGAGACCGTAACTCAAAGGAATGCACGAGGGGGCACGCACAACGTCTCTGAGCAGCCGTGTTCTCCTTTCCCTGGTCGGAATAAATGTGCCGCCATTTCCTTGTGACAGGTGAGACAGAAGGTGGAGGGTGTTCCCAGACACTCTTTCCTGGCCTTTGTTAAAGATAAAAAATCATTTTCCCAGTTAAAGCCATACCGGATAAGACTGGATGCCATCTCTATTTCTGCAAAATTATAGTGAAGGGGAGCTCAGATTTCTCCAGACCTGGAGGTCAGGCCCGCGAAATTATTCACTATTTATCTACAGACTGATCATGGAGCTGCCTATCATGATTTCAGGAAATGAAAGTCACACAAGGCAGGTGGAATTCAGAGGTAAACACTATCAGTGTGGAAGAGGGGAACAGGGTGTCCTCTGCTCTTTTGACTGAATTATTTTGAGACACAGGAAGATAGCAGAGAAACACGGACAATATTAGCCATGAAAAGCAACCCCCTTTTGACGAGCAAAATGACAGCTTCAGGATGCGACTGCACCAGCCAATCTCCAATCATCATCGAAAGGACAAAGAGCCCATTTCGGGGAATCTTCTACAGATGTTCTTTTGATAAGCTGTTTCTTTAATTGTCAACTTGGGGCTCGGCTTTTTATAATTTGGTTTCTCAGGAAAAGCATCACCTTCTCTTAGGAGAGCATCTATAGCACCTCTGAGATTTGTACAGTTCACTCTCGTGCGAGGTGCTCCTCTCACTGACCTCAACCTCAGAAGGTAACGAGAATGTTGAGAAAGACTCCCCCCACCCCGCAACAGCCTGAGGCCAAGTCATAACCCCTCTCCTTTCTTTTCAGGGCATGGGATGTTCCTAGATCACTATAACTTCTTCCCCTTTTGTCTACAATTGAGAATATTTTCGGCTTCAATGTTTGAAATTGTAGATATGTCATAAAATGTGGCCCAGTGCTGTTTTGCTTAACCTATCTGCTCCTACTTCTGTCTGTTGTCCTTTATTTTCAAATCCTGGGGACTGAGCTATTTGAACCAGACCTCCCCACCGGAAGCAGGGTGACAGGAATGAACAGCAGAAGGGGAAGCTCCTGTCCTTGTGTGGGTTTGGGCTGGAGGGTGAGGAGAAGAGAGGCTTAGGGAGGGGGATGGCATCAGAGGGGGAGGCTTAGAGACAATGCACAGAATCCCCTCTGATCCTACCCTTAAGCTCTTTTAGAAAACCTAATCTCCGAAGATTTAGTTTAATTTTGATTATAAACAAAATATCTTTTCTACCAATGGTAATTAATAAAACGAGAAAGCAGAGAAACAGACCAGCTAGTTTCCCTCTTCTTAATTAGGTACCTCTGATATTTAATTATTTGTTTTGTTCTTCTTTCTATCTTGCATCATGCCACAAAAGACTTCCTATGGGTTACAGGGGGGAAAATTATATATAACGAAAATATCAAAGCAGGTTAAAGACAGAATAGAATGGCAGGACCCGGAGAGTAATTCAGCAGTTATAAATCACCACTAATTTTAGTACAGGTGAAAATTTGGCTCTGAAGTTCTTTATACTTAAAAGGAAGTGAACAACACAGTTCTCATGGAGGGAAAAAGCACGTCGGTTGTGTGGAGGGAGCAAGGCTTTTCCTAACGCTTAATGTTAAAGGAATTTCTTACTGAGGGCTTCCCTCAGGAAGACCCAATGACACAATGTCCTTTACAAAATGCCAGTGGCAATTTAAAGGGTAGATACTTCCCCTAGATTGTTCACAAAGTTGAGTTTTGTAAGGCAAAATGAATCTTTTTTTTTTTATTTTTTAAAGATTTTATTTATTTATTTGACAGAGATCACAAGTAGGCAGAAAGGCAGAGAGAGAAAGAGAGAGAGAGAGAGAGAGAGAGGAGGAAGCAGGCTCCCTGCCGAGCAGAGAGCCCGATGCGGGGCTCCACCCCAGGACTCTGGGATCATGACCTGAGCCGAAGGCAGAGGCCCCAACCCACTGAGCCATCCAGGCACCCCAGCAAAATGAATCTTAAAGGTGTTTGTCGCTGGTGGAGGGGAGGAGGGGACACATTTTGGCCTGTAAGTTATCACATTTCAGTTTATCACTTTTGTTTACTGTGGATTGTTTCATGTGAAATTTTCTCAAATACAGGCCAATCAGGATAGTAGAGGGACTGTGGCTATGTGACTGGGCCTGGGGAATGTTGAGTAGAAGTGACAACAGCCCAGTTCTGCCCCTAAGACTTAATGTGGTACTGTGTGCTTCCACTCCCCCCCTGAGAACTTTTGATCTCAACTAAAAGGTCATGTTCTAGGTAGTTCCTGCCCCTGCAGCCAGGGCCACAAAGCCTGGCTGACCTTGACTTGAGTAAGACCTGACTCTGGCCAACCTGAAGACCCTTGCATAAGAAATACATGCTTAGGAGATTTTGTAGTTATTTGTTAGATAATGCTATTAAATAGCGTTATTGTGGCAACGGCTTGCTAATACCCTGCCCTGACTATGCCATGAAGTTGTTGTGAAGGTTAAGTCAAAGAATGATCAAGGATATTATTTGCATAACCAAATTTAATGAATTATAATTGCTTATGTCTCCGGTGTTTCCTCCAATATACGGCTCATAGAGTTGACAGCAGACCTGCCTTTTGCTTGCTGGCAAATGAACTGATCCTGGGACAGTCACATACCCAGCAAGCATATCGTAGAGGAGGTGGTTCATTCTGCCTGGCATTGAGATACCCGTTAGTTGACAGGGTAGGTGGATCCTTGTGTACTGGGACACAGTACAGTGTCTATTTGGCCCATTATGCACAGACGGGAGAGTGAGTTCAGACTGTTGGCTGGAGGGACACAGAAGAACAATCCAGAAGAAGCCGGAAGGACTGGGACGAAACAGTAAAGAGCTACTAAGAGGAGTCTAGAAACCCAAGTACAAGTCTGGCTGATCTATACTTAAACCCTTATCATTTGCTATGGTGGAGATTACTTTGTTCAATCAGTAAAAATCTGAATTACCTCCTGTCCTTTCCTGGGGGTCACCCTGGGAATTACAATGATAACATCCACGTTTCTGCCTATCTTTTCTAACCTACTTTGGTCATCCGAGCCCAGATTAAATACAATAAACATTTAGCAAGCAGCTACCAACAATTTCAGTGAGTGTTTATTGGGCACCTACTATGAGCCAAACCCTACGCGGCTTCAGGAATAAGCAAAATAGACCATCAGACAGGGTTAAATATATGCCAGATAATAAAACACATGATGACTGTACTCCACGAAGACTAAGAACTACAGCTATCACGATGCGGACCAGGACACGCCACCCTAAAATACGCCCGTTTGGCATAAGAATTACTTTGAGCTGAACTCATCTGGGTCCCTGATGTCCTTTATCTTCCTAAAAGCAGGGCCTCCCCAAAGAACTCGGTTGTCATAAAGCCTTCCCCTGAAGTAACTCTAATTTCTTTTCTGGGACAGGACCACACTCAGACGTCAAGTAACAAACTATCCCATCTCCCATCCCCCCTCTTTGGAGCACATTTATCTTTCCAGAAAGTCATTTGTTTTTCCATCAGTGCCCTCTCTGCCCCTCCCTTTCCCCTACTAAGTTAGTTATACGGATCCCCAATTTGAACCACCCCTTTGAGTTAGTCATCTCTATCGCCGTATTATTGCCATTTATTAATAGGCACCACACACATGTTAATCAACTTCCATTTGTTTCTTTCTTGTTAATCTGTCTTTTGTCAGCCTAATCTACAGAGCCCCAGCTGGAGAATCTACGGTAGAAGGAAAAAGATATATTGTTCAAAGCTTATCATCTATTATATGTTTTACTATGTTATACGTACGACCCTTCACCTCTTTCTATAACTAAAAAAGCACACAAATACTGATGGCATAAATAAAATTGACTTTGAATCACAAGCATATTATTCCTTGGGTACATATTATTACATGGGTACATCTTATTACATGGGTACATATTACATGGGTATATATTATTACATGGGCATAATTACTATGGTGACATAATTCCTGGGTCAGCTACTTCTCTGTTAAATTAAAATTAAATTGCAGAAATGCTATGTGCTCGGCACAATGATGGGAGCATTCCAATAATCTGTGATTCTCACCGCAATTCTTTCGTAGTAACTCTACCGTATAGACCAGGAAAACAGGCTCAAGGGGATAAAATAACTTGCTTCAGGGCTGTTAGAGTCCAAGTGCATTCTTTTTTTCTCTGCATCCTGACACCCTCATAGTTACTTACTGTGCTCCATATGGTGCAGTCAGTAAAAAGCAAATGGCAACTGGGAAAAAAAAAAAAAAGGAAACAGCAACCCAACTTGCCTGCCATTTCTCTTCTTCATAGCTAGAGAAAGAGTTTACTAACATCAGTGTCAATGATCATAAAGCAAAACGTCCTAAGCCTTAAATTTGCTTTTCAAATACCAGTATTCCAGAGGCAGATTACCTGACTCCAATAATAAGCCTCAAAGCTTGCACGGTATGTGCAATGAGAGGGAATATTTTCATCCATTAGAAGAGGCTTGTCGGGGGAAAATATTTTCCTGATATCATACCCAAGAGAACAGCTTCTCTTCTGTTATCTCTTCAACATTATCATATTTTATTGAACTTTCATATACTCCATGCAGTATAATGTATATTTTATCTTCTGAAAAGCTTTGGTAACAAAAGAATAAAATAGCTATCTAAAACTCAAAGTGCTTTCTAATAATGCTGCACGCACATTAATAGCATTAAAAACAATTCACAGGGCGCTGGTAGCTCACCGGTCTGTGCAGAGAATGAATGTCCTTCAGTTACAGGAAGGAAAGCTCAGCCCTGTGGCTTTGCTCACTCTTCGTAGCAGGGGGCAGGTGGAAACTAAGGGGCAGAATACAGGGCAGCCATTCATAAAGGCTCCCTCCCAATCCGCAAGATGGGGGAGGAGTGCCCTGGGCAGGAGTTGAGTACTAGCTTAGCTTAATTTGCATATTCATTTTTTAAAAAAAGATTTTATTTATTTATTTATTTGAGAGATTGAGAGCGAGAATGAAAGAGAGAAAGCATGAGAGGAAAGAGGTCAGTGGGTGGAGCAGACTCCCTGCCAAGCAGGGATCCCAATGTGGGACTCAATCCTGGGACTCCAGGATCATGACCTGAGCCGAAGGCAGTCGCTCAACCAACTGAGTCACCCAGGCGCCCTTGCATATTCTTCTGGCTTCGCAAGGGTATTGATTCTAGCCTCTGAGAGACAATTTACATAAGGGTTTTAGAGCATTCTAAGGAAACTGGCAATCCAAAGGATTTTGGAATGGACAAGGACAGTCTTAAGGAAAAGGAGAAAGAAACCAGCTGTGCATAGTTGCGGACGGGAGGCTGGGTGAATTACTTAGAGGTAGAAGAGAGTATAAAGACGCGCATTTGGTATGAGGTATCCTTCTGTTGGTGACTGAGCGATTCACGTCTGATTCCCACCAGGCATGGTCACTCAAAGGGCTTCCAGACAAGTCCCTAGGGTCTTGGTATAAACTTTTTGTCAGAGGCTCCTATGGAATTGGAAAAGCCATGCGATCTCCTAGGGACCCAAAAGAAAGTTGAAGTCCCTTCAAGGTCAGAGCAGTTAGGCTTGGGATAAAGGTCTTCAGATGCTTTGGAGAAATGCCATTGTCAGGATGGGAATGATCATTCATATTTCAGCAGTGTCCGCAAGAGTCATGCAGAGTACAGGGGCGGGGACAGGGGAAGGTCGCAGGGGAGGAGTTACCCCATCTGCACAAGCATGCCTCCCAGGAAGCATGAGGCACCCGGGACCACACAGAAGGGCGAACCTGGGAGGCTGGGTTAAGTTCCCAGCGATGGACTTGTGGGGGGACATGAGCCAAAAACCATTGTAATCTTAAATCTTTGCTTTGACTGTCCTATCCCCGAGATGACTTGAAAACTGAGGGTCACCTCTGAATTCCTTTCAGTCTTAACAGTGGATGTGGAGAAGAACAAACCTAAAATTTCTAACCATTATCATCATTACGATCCACAGAGAACTAAGGGCAGGCCGAGAAATGAATGGCAGGGATGTGCTAGCTTCGCCCCTATTAAATTATGCACATCAGATGAAATGACTTAAAGGATGAGTGCCCAGGAGAAACAGGGACAGGCCATTTACACTGGCCAGTCCTCTGAGGCTCATGACTTTAAAAGTTTCTCTTGATCTCCTGTGAGCCCTGCGGAACATGGAAATTCACCATCTGGGATTTCCACCGTGCAATTCATGCTCTTTTGGGGACTGCCCTGCATGCCGAGACACCACGCGCGTCCTCAGCACAAAGCAAGAGAGACAGAGCAGAGCAGACGGAGGACACAGAGAAAACGCTGCCACCTTCTATGCGGAGAGAAAACACCCATGTCTGTGTCCTAGAAATGGAAACTGTCTGTCTTTCTCCTGACTCAATAGCTGCCCGATCTGGTGTGGCCATGACAATAACTATCTGGGGCATTTTATGTGGCATTTTTTTGATGAAGGATGTAGGAAAATTAACTACCCATTTAGAAATGACATTCAGGACGTGCTCTGCCACCTTGCCAGGGAGGAGAGTAGCAGCCAGATAACAAAGCAGACCTACAGCATCACCTCGAAGGATAAAATATGTACAATGCTAGAGCCAAAACAAACAGGCTGCAGAGAGGTAATTAACAGGCAGAACATGGCAGGAACCCAGCATAGGCAGCACCTTCCCTCATTCTCGCAAACGATGGCAAAGGAAAGCAAATTGGCTGAAGGTCAGGGCTCTTCTGATCCCAGACCCTCTTCTTCCTGAATCCATGCTAAAATGGAAGATATGTTTCCCTTGTCTTCAGCTTTAGTGCAACATTCTGGAAAGGGACACAGTGGTTCAGACAGACAAGCTAAGGTTGAAACTCAGCTCTTTTTTTTTTTTTTTGTCTCCCTTGTAACTCTGGGTAAATTATTTAACAACCATACATTTCAGCTTCCTGGTCTACAAAACTGACCATCTCAGGTTGTTTGGGGAATTAAATGAGATAAAATATGTATGTATAAATGGATGTGGTAGGTACTCAATAAATCTAGTTCCTGTCTCTCTTCCCATCTATTTGTAATTCCAGGATCTGGGGCGGTTTTTTTTTCTTCACTTATCTATTTATCATTTCATTCAATAAACATTTATTGAGTGTCTTCTTTGTGCCATGCACTTTACTGCTAACCAGAATTTATCAGCCACGGCCATAAAAGTAAGTGGGCCAAATGAGCCCAGACTGCAAGTTGAAAGGGGCTACCCTTGAGACCCTATACCTCATAGTTGTTGGTGCTTTAAGCACTCAACCCATGGGGAAACACCAGACCACATGGTAATTATCAAGAACAAGTTCGTCCAAAAAAACAGGCTGCAAAGATGCATGATTTTGTTGCTCCCACTTGAATTTGTTTCCACTTGAATCAAAGGACTCTGGCTAAGGTTAATTCACCTGTGAAAGGTGATCAAGGTATACACTTTTCTCTTCCCTATATGGGTGCCAGTCTTTGAAAGGCAAATTAAAGGATTTACCAAACGTATGGTTATGGGTGTTTGTGTAACATTTGACCTTCTCCTGTCTTCATAATCCTTTGAATTTTATATTTCTAATCACAGAGTGTCGGAATCCAGAACACACAGAACAGTTTGACTCTATTAGTGAAGTTACTTATTTATATATTATCTGTGATCACTTGCTTTCCTCCATTAAACTCTTCCAAGTGGGTAACTTACAGTTATTAACTTTCAGGAAGTCCCTATATATCACAGCATCATACCATTAAGCTTTTTGGAAATTCATCACAAATCAGTATACAGATGACATTGATGTCTTATTGCTATTCATTCCTCCTGGGCTGTTTTTAGCAGTTCATTTTTTATATCCCTGCAGTGCTGAAATATGGCTCACTCCAGTATCTGTCCTTTTTGTAATCGCAAAAGGAAAGCTTGGCAGTTGTTGTATATTACACTCTTGAGAAAAATGCTAGTAATACTTTGAGTTGATTTAACAGCGTGGACTCAAAACTTCCTGGCACAGGGCTATTTCCTCACTCATATTCAGATTTTTTTTTTAAATCATACCTTTTAGATTCAGAAACTGTAAAATCATCATCATAAGACAATGTATTGAATAAGGATCACTTGGAAAAGCCCAGAAGCTCCTCCCCGTTTCTTCCCTTTGCACCTGCAAATGTGTTTATTACATGTGTTTACAGTATTGCCTGCTAGTCCGCTGGAAACATACTATCACTGACAAGAAGCTGGGAGGGTGGGGTTGGGGAACTGGGGTTGTGAAATAGCCCAGGACATCCCTAGTTCTGGGGCAGTGGCAGCTTAAACTGGAAAAGTTCTTGGTGACATTGCTTTGTGATTGCCAGGGAATTGGGTAAAACTCTCCCTGTATGGCAACCTTAGTCTGCAAAGACATGATTAGGCAGAATGTAGGCTTGTGAAAGACAACGAAGTAAAGACGACACGTTAAAAGAGGAATCAGAATGAAGTGAAGGAAAGTCAGAATTCCCTCTATTTATTTCTATTCCTCCCACCTCCTCCCCAGGGGGCAGCTGGGCTTGGGGAGGGTAGAGTACACGGCAGCCCAAGTGGAATGGTAAAGGAGGCCAAAACAGTCATTGGAGTCATTTCCAGGATGAATATGTGCCGCAAATCTAAAACTCCCAGTACTAGCTATGATAAATGCTGTTATGATCCACTCAGATCCCCTTTTCTGGGAGAATGGGCAGGTCTCTCAGCTTCTCTGAGTGTTGGCTGGAATCAACTTACCCTCCTCCTGGGAACTGCCCTTGGTCTGTAAGAACTGTGGTGCCCTGGTAAATACTTATCGACCAGCTCTCTGGGAGGTGGGGTGGGGGGGGGGGAGGCCCTGTTGTGTAGCACTGGCAGATTTCTTTGGTATAAACCCACCTACCACGGGAATTTCAACTTAACAACTTGATGCACTGAATGTAGAGGTGGGAAGAGATGTTTGGATGGGCTCTGGAAAGCCAGTGGAAGCGAGATTCTCCAGTACAACAGTGCACAAGAGCCGCCTTGCCTGGGAACACCAGGGAGGTCATGACCCTGTTTGCTGCCTCCCTGCCCCCTGGGGGTAAGGGGATGTCTACTAGGATGGTGGTGCCATTCACGCTCAAGAGCTCCCTGTGGGATCAGGCTCCAGCTGGACTCCCATCTTCACTGAACTTCCTTCCTGCTCTGCTTCCCTCACTTGAGAATACTTCCTCAGCAATTCATTGGTTCAAGAAGCTGCATCTCAGGCTCTAAAAACTTGGGCTCAATGAAGCATCAGACTCTGAAGGGGTGATCCAACACTTAATTTGAGCTGATAATTTTGCCCAGATCTTATTCTATCAGAGTCTTTCAAGCTCAAAATAAGTAATCTGGGAGTCTTCAAGCACTGACTGATTTCTATATTTAAGCTTACCTAGCACACGAGCACTAAAGAGTAACACAGTATATGGACTGCATAATCCCTTCTATCCCAGCACAAACCATGCATGTTGTTCCTAGTGAGAAATCAGTGAAAACAGCTACTTGGCTTAAAAAAAAAAAAAAAGCTTTCTCTCTCTCTCTCTCTATGCATATATATTCTGAATATTTCAGGGGAAAATGCAAATTAGGAAAAGTCTCTGCTCCACAGAATTGGATGGGAAGCCTATTTGTGATATGAAGGTGGGAGAGACCATTTTCAGGAGGTGAGATGCTGCGAGTTTGACAGGTTTCCATTGACTGACACACCAAGGTGTGTGGGGGTATATATTTTCATTCTTGGTAAAAATGAGATCATGCTCCTTCGTCATATGCTACCCTATGTAAACATGTTTTGTAGATATGGTCAGAGCATGTGGGTTTCAGGGATAAGAGCCAGAAATGACTAATATTATAGTATGTCACATCTGGTGAAGGGCTCAGTAAACACAGAAAAGAATCTGTTCAGAACACGAAGTAGGCAACACAAACATTAGCCAAATGTCCTATTGAATAGACACTAGGTTTATTGTATGAAAAAAAACAAATGCTGGGCTGAACTAGCTAATCTCTTAACATTTTTTATTTACCCTTTTAATAAAAACTGTGTATATTTAAGATGTGTAACATGAGGGGCGCCTGGGTGGCTCAGTGGGTTAGAGCCGCTGCCTTCGGCTCAGGTCATGATCTCAGGGTCCTGAGATCGAGTCCCACATCGAGCTCTCTGTTCAGTGGGGAGCCTGCTTCCCTCTCTCTCTGCCTGCCTCTCTGTCTACTGTGATCTCTCTCTGTCAAATAAAGAAATAAAATCTTAAAAAAAAAAAAGATGTGTAACATGAGGATTTTATACACACAGGCATTGCTAAATGACTACTACAGTTACACTAACATATCTTTCTACTCAGAGTTAGCACTGTCTTGTTATTGGTGAGAGCACCTGAAATCTACTGTCTTTGCGCATTTCCAGGATTCAATATGGCATTATTATTATTATTTTTAAGATTTTATTTATTTATTTGACAGACAGAGATCACAAGTAGGCAGAGAGGCAGGCAGAGAGAGAGGGGAGGAAGCAGGCTCCCCGCTGAGCAGAGAGCCCGATGCGGGGCTCGATCCCAGGACCCTGGGATTATGACCTGAGCCGAATGCAGGGGCTTTAACCCACTGAGCCACCCAGGTGCCCCTCAATATGGCATTATTAATGATGGTCATTATGGTCTACAGTAGATCTCTACACTTACTCATCCTACGTAACTACAACATGGGGGTAGGGAGGTGGGGGAAATGGCAAAATAAACTGACTACTCTTAATTTCCATAGGGCTTAGATCTTGGCCCACACATAGTACAGAGCAGGGATTAGAATGCCTACCTTCTAAAATGATAAAAATATGAGATATCAGAAAGAAATGGATTATTTTAATTATTCTTACTCCTTCATGAGACATTAATAATGTTGCTTCTAAATGACATTAAATTTTCATAAGAAAAACTGGGGCACCTAGGTGGCTCAGTTGGTGAAGCATCTGACTGCTGATTTCAGCTAAGGTTATGATCTCAGGCTCCTGGGGCTGAGCCCCATGTCAACCTCCACACTCAGTGGGGAGTCTGCTTAAAGATTCTCTTCCTCTGCCCCTCTCCCTACTCACATACTCTCTCTCTCAAATAAATAATCTTTAAAAATATAAATTTTCATGTGCTATGGTGAAGTGTGTAAGCCTGACTATTCACAGACCTTTACCCCTGGGGCTAATAATACATTATATGTTAATAAAAGATTAAAAAAATAAATTTTCAGAAGACAATTACAAGTCTGATAGTTGCTCAGATGTTCATTTTTTTTTTATGATGCATAGACTCCCCAAATCATACCTTTCATTCTAGTTTTCCAGTCTTAATGTAGTTCTTTCATTTCAGAAAGGTAGAAATGAAAAAAAGTTTGTATTTGTATTTTCTTAAGTCCTTCACACAGATATTTACTTCATTTTTTCCCCCTGAAATTATGGGGGCATTATTATTAATTTTTATTTTCAGACCAAAGATACCTGGTTTCTAGGCAACAATGGCCCTTGAACTGGACTCAAAGTCTCTGAAGCTCAGGCAGGGAGAGCTTGGCTGGTCTATGCAGCCAAATGGCCGGACCTACAAGGTGCAGACCGGCCAAGTTCAGAGCCTTTCTGGAGAGAATGCACAACCGATATCAGATTTTTAACATCAAAATTCAGAACGCTTGGGTATATGACTGTTTCTGTGTCGTCCAGGTGTTCTGCCAGTTTGATCTTCTTGACTGTGACAGAGACACTTGTTCTGGAATGCCTGAGAGATAACACAAGCTGGGACAAGTCTGTAAAAATTGGGTTGTCTTTTTCCCTTTTCTCCTGCTCTTCTCCCTCATTTTTAGATGGATGGGAAGAGAGCTGAATGACAAGCAGTGTAGGTGAGTAAGACATTTTGTCACCTATTTGAAAGGGCAGTTAATTTGTAAAATGCCTGTTGGTTTCATCTGTGGAATCAAACAACCAGACAACTTAGGTGGTACCATATAATTGACATTTAACACCCATGAAATCCCTGGAGGAATTCATCTGCCTCTAAATTCATTAGGTTTCTTGAGTCAATTCCCCTCATACTCTCTCATAAAAATTGTGCTCGGTCCTCAGATAACTTGAATTTTCTTTTATTTAAGTGTTGTCACCAAAATCCTAAAATTGTCAGTGCTTCTAAAATGTGTGAAAGGGGGTGCCTGCATAGCTCAGTTGGTTGAATGACTGCCTTCAGCTCAGGTCATGATCCTGGAGTCCCAGGATGGAGTCCCCCATCAGGCTCCCTACTCAGTAGGGAGTCTGCCTCTCCCTCTAACTCTCCTCCCTCTTGTGCTCTCTCTCTTTCTCTCATTCTCTCTCTCTTTCTCAAATAAATAAATTCTGAAAAAGAGAAAAAGAATGAAAAAAATACCTTAAAAAATGAAAAATAAATAAAATGTACAAAAGGGGAGTACCTATTCCACCCTGATGCAGAAGAGAGAGGGCATGGTTTCCTCGGTCATATGAACCCAGGACCAAGAGGAAGGAGGGAGGAAAGGAAAGGGGGGGACAGAGGAATGGGGCAAGGTGAATGGGAGAAAGGAGATGGGGGAGGGGAGAAAAGGGTAGGAGAACCAGAGTGACTGAGAAGAGGAAGGTAAATGAAGAGGTGGGGAAGGGAGAGAGAGACAGAGACAGAGACCAAGAAGCAGGAGGGAAAAGCAAAGTCTTTTCCAATACTCACCAGAGGAATAAAGGAAGACACAGAACTAAATCTATTTATAAAATACTAAAGCCGGGACGCCTGGGTGGCTCAGTTGGTTAAGCGGCTGCCTTCGGCTCAGGTCATGATCCCAGCGTCCTGGGATCGAGTCCCACATTGGGCTCCTTGCTCGACAGGGAGCCTGCTTCTCCCTCTGCCTCTGCCTGCCACTCTGTCTGCCTGTGCTCACTCTCCCTCTCCCTCTCTCTGTGACAAATAAATAAATTTAAAATAAAATAAAATAAAATAAAATAAAATACTAAAGCCAACATCCACGTGTTTCCTTCAAAGGCTTGCCTAAGGACTGCATTGGTGTTCTGGGCGATGTCAGGAGGGACACATTACAAGCAACTGCTGAGAGGGTGAGCAGTAATCCTGAGGCCAGCTCTAAGCTAGCCGACAGTGCATGAGAGCCCGATGCCAAACCAGAGAACGCCTTTGCTCTGAGCCCAAGCCCAACTTAGGATACAGCCTTAGTCCCTCACAATTTGCTCATCTTTCATCACAAGGCACTGAAACCTTCCACTGCCTGCAAAACGCGCTGCTCTGAATATAAACACAGTTACCCTGGCCTTGTTTCTTGATCTTTAATTAAAGTCCTTTCTTGTAATATTCATTTTGCCCTGGATCCTCCATTCTAGTGACTCAGAGCAAAATATCCTAAAGGAGAAAGAGTCTGGTATCCAGCACTTTGAAGAGTCATTTGGATAGAGGATGAGAAAGAGGAGAAGGCAGGTTTCTTCCAAACCAGTGCTAGGACTTTTAAAGGGAGTTCTCCTTTGGGAGTTAAATGCACATTTTGGGAGTGAAATCCACAAGCCTCAAACAAACATTATTCCATGTGCCCATCTAAGCATTGTTTGTACAGTTTCCAGGCTGGAAAGGGCATTCCAGGCCAGGTCAAGGCTCTCCTCTTAATGCTTGAGCTATTCTAGAGTAGGAGGTAGACTTCGGTGCCTGCGGGAACTCTTTTTGTGCCGGGGTTCTCAGTGGAACACATGCAGGTCATTCACCCTTCACGGGGCTCGAGCTCTTATTTTGAAATAAAGTCTGGTTCACACCATTTCCAAATACCAGCTCTCTGTGTCTGAGGCTGCACAGGACAGGTATTATTAGAAGGCACCTAGGGGCGCCTGGGTGGCTCAGTGGGTTAAGCCTCTGCCTTTGGCTCAGGTCATGATCCCAGGGTCCTGGGATCGAGTCCCGCATCAGGCTCTCTGCTCAGCAGGGAGCCTGCTTCCCCCTCTCTCTGCCTGCCTCTCTGTCTACTGTGATCTCTCTCTGTCAAATAAATAAATAAAATCTTAAAAAAAAAAAGAAGGCACCTGTAACCATACCTTGAAATGTTGTTCTTTCAGAGAGAGAGAGCAAGAGAATTGAATATAGAACGTACAGAACTGTTGATTCTTCTCATCAACACTTTGTTGCTCTTCTTCCACATTCCACTTGGTCAACCTCTTTTCCATTCGTTATTCTAACCACCCGCACTGAGGGATCTGACGGCAATATCCCAGGTAGTCTCTTCTCACTGAAGGTTATTATAAGGACAATGGCCTCACTTACAGAGGAGTACCTCATGTACTGTGTAATTAGGTTGAATTCATCTCTTGGCGTCTTCCCTGTGCTATTTACTCATGCCGATCAGATTATCCATTAACTGCCTCTACTTTTCCTGCATGTAGTGATTTTACGATGAATCCAGCCCAGTCTGAATCTGTGCAGCTTTTTATAAAGACAGGCGTGAGAGGAAAGCTTTACCTTCAAGCCTACTGACTTTTAAGCTTGCGGATACGGGTTGCTGGCAAGGTGGTTCTGGAGTCATATTCCGTCACTCACTTCACCTCCCAGCATACACGTTACTGATTTTAAAGGGAATATGAGTTTCTTTGATGAAGAAACTCCAGGGGGGATTAGGTTGTGTTTTCTCCCTATTGGACTTCCCAGCCTCCAAAACTGTGAGACGTAAATGTCCATTCTTTAGAAGCCACACCGTCAGTGACAGGTTGATCCAGCAGCCTGAAGGGACGAAGACACTACTATGACGCATCTCCTTCTCTGCCAGCCATCGGCCTGATAATTCGAATTATCGCCTGTCTACTAAGTGTGTTAGTTCACGGAATTCCTTCCACTGCAACCCTGCAAGGTGGGTACAATTACTTTCTTTTACAGAGGAGAGAACTGAAGCTCAGAGAGGTCAGGCTTCTCGTATCTGGGTGACAAGTGGTAAACCTAGAATCCAGAACTGAAGTGGAACATCTGTGGGTATCTATTCCCTCCTTTCCCCCAAATGAAGGTCTATATTGTCTTAATGTTCCTGCTTCCTCTAACTATAACTTTAAAAGACTTTTTATTCCACCACCCTAAACTCATTCTGGACCTTATTCTCCCTGCAACGATTTCCAAAGTTTCCTTCCACTTTCGTTCTCCTCCTAGGCTATAAAGCCCTTTCTCTCACATCCCTTCCCTGCCATTTAAAAACATTATTTTTGGCAAGACTCCCTGTACAGCCACATCTGTAGCCTTAGCTCCCACCACTTCCTTTTTTTTGGGGGGGTATCATCATTTGTAATTGTATTAACATAATTTCATTTTTAAGAGCTTCCCAGTCCTCTAGAGTTACCTTCCATGAGGCAGAGAGATCACATCTACTTTAACTATGATATTTCAAAAATCTGCCTTTTGAAGCCTTCAGTATCTGTGTCTGAAAAAGCTTATTAGCATTTTTTTTTAACTTTGGCCACCGTATTTTCTAAGATAACACTTCCACTTTCTTCCAGAATTTTACTATCCATTCCATATCATGGATATGGATTCCATATCAAAGCATATCATGAGTTGCTTTTCCTTTTTGGTTAGAATTAGATTCAAATAAGAAGATCCTTTATTGCATCCTTCTGAGAAAGGATATTGTCAGTATGGCAAGTCAAGAAATCTATCAAATCACAAAATACAAATGAGTAAGAATTACATTCACTTCCTCATCAGTTCTTAGAGATCTACTTTATCCCACAAGCACACGTAAAATTATATGTATCATTTCCATACCAGAGCTTCAGTATAAAAAGACCCATGGTACTTAAAGATAGCTAATGAGTTCCAAATGGGAAAGAATACTTATCTATGAAAGTTTAATATCACTTATCCAATAAAAACCAGTACCACCGTAACATACTTAGATGGCAAAATGGATCTATCCTTATATTTTCTTCAATCTTTCACACGTGGAGCCAGAACGTCTAACATTTCAAGACCCCCCTGCAAACAGTATTTCATTCCACCTACCTGTCCATGCTAACTCACATTCTAGCACTCCATAAAGCCCGGTTCAGCCAACCCAACTTCTTACCACCATTAAATACTAATGTCAAAATGATTGATTTGCTAATTAATCATTTCACTACTTCTTTAGGATCTCTTCCACTATTATCTCAAGCAGTTATTTAAATCAGCTAGTATGATTTAACGTCTGTATATCTATATTTTCTCCCCTAATATAGCGTGAAGTCCTTGAAGGAACATAAATGCCTTACTCATAAAAGTTTTCTTAACATAGCAATGTAGACACTGCCATGATTAATTGTGGTCAACCAAATTTTGCTATCAGGTTCATGGGGGAAATTTAAAAATAGAGAAGTGATAAGATTTTAGGCACCCAACCAATTCACAGTCATTATTTTTTTCAACATATTTTGACCACGTTTCAGGAGAAGTACAATAACCGAAAATTAGTTCCTAATGACAGATTCTGTTGATCGTAAGGTTACTTTTAAGCATGGGAATTTCTCATATTTTTCCCATCTTGAATCAAAGCAACTTTTTACAAATTCCACATAAACCTTTTGTTTGGTAATCAAAGGTAGTCTTGGTTCAGTTTAAATCAACCAGCACCATCACAGATAAATGCAGGGATATAAAATGAAAATATGAAAGCACGTTTCTCAGGAGGAGCTCTTAATCTAAGACGGGAAAATGAGGTGGGTAAGACTGATGTACTATAGGTCAAGGTTCAGGTCCTAAATGAAAGATAAACAAGTTACTTAAGAAGGCAAATGAAGAGGGATTTCACCAATCATGAAAGGCATCAAGAGGAGTGTTGTGGCAGGGGAAGCACTGGAGCCACAGAGACTGAATGAGAGAAAGTCGGGGTGGGGAGTGCTGAGTTACAGAAGGTACGTAAGGTGAAGGGTTACACTGTGGCCAAAGCACAGATCACAGGGAAAGATGAGATATGGTCAATTAAGAAAAAAGTACCACAGTCTCACAAAAGTAGGGAACAAAGGTAGGCACAAGATGTAAGAGGAATAAGGCTCTGGAAGGGAGGTTTGGGGCCATATTGCAAGGCCTATGAATGCCAGGTTGAGACATTTATACCTAATTTTATAGGTAAGGATGAGTTTTATTACCTCATATTCATTTAATGGGAAACATGCCAATGGTCATGTAGATAAAGGGTAGAGCCTTTGTTGGATGTCTTCTAATCGCCCCTTCACATCTACCTTCACCTCATCCTGTGGCCTGGAGGCTGGCTTATGTAGACTGAATCAACAGTCTTGTCTTGGTCTCTGACTTCTCCCCAGAGGGAGCCTGGCAAAGGGCAGGTGGGGAGGAGTGCAGCTGGGGTCTTCTGTCCTCAGCTCCGTCCCTGTGCTTGCATGAGATGGCAACCAATCTCCTTGAAATGGTCGTCTTACATTCTGGAAGTCAGAGGTCAAAAATCAGGTTGGGCTCTGGGCTCCAATCCAGGTTTTAGCAGGGCTGTGTTCTTTCTGGAGACTCCAGGGAAGAATCTGTTTCTGTACCCCTTTCCAGCTTCTTGAAGCTGCCCACATTCTTTTGGCTCATGGCAGCACATCACTCTGACCTCTGCTTCCTCTGTCACATCTCTTTTTCTGCCTTGGACTCTCTACCTCTGTCTGTTCCTTGTTAGAACCGTGTGATTACAATGGGTCTATTGGGATAATAGAGGATGATCTATCCATTTTAAGATGTTTAACTTAATTGCATCTTTCAGATAGCTTTTGCCTACATAAAATAACATATTCATAAATTCTGGGGATTAGGAGCTATATATATATATATGTGTATATATATGTATACTATATATATATATACATATAAGTATACAAAAATATACTTAGAGTTGGCAAATGTGGTAGATGGAAAGGGCATTAGTCCATCTACCACATTTGCCAACTCTAAGTATATTTTTGCCTAAAACAAAGGGATGAATTAAAAATCTATACATGTTTTTCAGATTATTAAATTAAGGTAGTCTTGTTATAGAAAATCTAGAAGCTTTAAGAAAGTAGAAAGAAACAATATTACTCTTAACACTGGTCTCTTTTCTCTGTATAGCATGGATACTTTTTAAACAAATCAGGGTCATTAAGTGAATGACGTTAGATGCTACCTTTTACATTTAATGTATCATATCATAATGTATCATAAGCATCATAATGTATCATAAGCTCATGTCACTAACTCCTGAGATGTCCATTTTATTAAAAGAGCAGAAAGAAGAAGAAGGATGCCAGAACTGATTTTTGGTTACAATGGCAGGATCAGCAAGTGATTTCCAACTCAATTTTAATATACTTTTTCTTTTTTTAGATATTTCAGATCAGTACAGAGGTTATCTACAAACTATACCTCTTCCATGAATGCTAACCTCACTTCTTAATCCAGAAAGCCTCCAGCACCCACCTGTCTCAGAGAATGCTCCAGGCAAATAACTGGAGGAACTATTATACCCCAAAATGATTAAGCCAGGCCATTTATAGTTTGCTATTCAGTAACATTCACACTCTACATTGTTTTCACATTACCAGGATGAACAGCACACAAAAGTTAAGACACAAACACATAAGGTACACTCACTTTGGTGTGAGGAAAAGGACAAGGAAGGTAAAAACATATGCGAATCTGTACAAGTCCACTGACTACCAAGGGTCTCCACCTTTAAAACAGTCCATCAGGCTTGAACTGAGCTTAAAATACCAGATGAATCAGAATCTAATTTCCCACATACAGGGATTTTAAATGATCTGAGACTGTGAAGGAAGAATTATCTCCACCTGCCTACTCTAATTCCTGGGTTCGCTCAGTAGCTTTCTCTAAAATAGATTAGTTAACTCCAAGATTTAAAAAAAAAACACCAAAACTATTTAGATTATTAGGAGTCAAGTTGAATGGAGTCAAGGGTGGGAAACTGATTCCAAGGAGAGATTCTTGTGACCATACGCAACCCAACCTTCAGTGAGTACTGTTTAAAAAACACAGTTACTTTAAATTTTGCCCATAAGAGTCCTATGTGTCAGATATGAATGGGGTTAAAAAAAAAAACCACACACACAAAAAACAAAAAACAAACAAAAAAACCCCCACTCTTGTTCAAGAAAAAAACAAAAAAACAAACCCAAACATTACTTAAGAATTACCACTGAAAAGAAGCAACCTATAAAGTAAAAGAAATACCATTATTCAAGTACAATGAATATACTCCATTATATCCAAGACACAATAAGTTTTGATTGTCATATATTATTATTCTTTGTATTCTTGCATTCAGGTTGAATTTCAGCCCTCACCCATGCTAAGATAAACCCTTAATTCATGATTTGATTCCCCATGCTGTGTCAGACACATTAAAACGAACACAGTAACACAAGTCAGAGGCTTCAGCAGGGCCACTCACGGGCTTGGGCATAAGGTACACTGAAACACAAGCAGGAATCATGCTCAGGAATCACATAAGAATGTGACATAAAACACATAATGACTGGGACGCATTTAACATGCTGATACCCAGCAGACCTCAGACTTCACACTGTGGCACCTTGCCCACGTTCTACAAAACCTCCCAGTCCTACAGGATGGTCTTTACACCTTTTGATACCTATCTCTTCCAGGCAAAACTAAATTCACGGCAGTGATTTGAATACTCACTTCCAAAATAAGTCTCCAACTCATTAAACAGCACCTTTAAAAAGCTGGCAAGCATGGTTTAGCTACTGTCTATCACGTTTAGACATTTCATTACCAGTTAGTTTATCCTCCTACCATCCATATTTTATTTTCCACCTTTCACTAATGTAAAGGAAACCACCAGACAGTTCTCAGCTCTTCAAATAGCTGACAACACAAATCGTGTCAGATATAAATATTTACATCGTCAAGAGTAAATGTTTCCAAAATTCCAAACTCCAATGCATTTGAAAATTGATTTGGACCAGGTACACTTTACTGAATTGGAAATATATTAAAAAAAAATCTGTCAACAACAAAAAGAAAAACCAAGCCAAAACTTACGAGTGCTTTTTAACACCATGCAATTGTCCCATCTGATCTTTCCCAATAAATTTTAGGAGAAGCTGTCTTGAATTAGTTATTTATTTTTCACATCAATATTTTCCTCTAAGATGGGCTGATGGAAGAGTGAAACTTATGTTTCCATTATTTGTGTCAAATTGCCACCTTTCCCATCCCATGTCCAATGTACTCTTTACCTAAAAATGCTTCCATCACTTGCTGTAACTCAGGAGAAAGATCCAGTTCCTTCACACAGCCTCTAGATTTGGCCCCATCTTCCTTTTCCATCCTTACCTCCTGCCTCCTCCTCTTTGATCTCTGTGCTTCAGTCTTGCTGGTCATCTTTTTATTTTTATTTATTTTTTAAAAGATCTTATTTATTTGACAGATCACAAGTAGGCAGAGAGGCAGGCAGAGAGAGAGGGGGAAGCAGGTTCCCTGCTGAGCAGAGAACCCGATGAAGAACTTGATCCCAGGACCCTGAGATCATGACCTGAGCCGAAGGCAGAGGCTTTAACCCACTGAGCCACCCAGGCACCCTTTTAGCTGATTTCTGGAACTCAGGTACCAACCCTCATTCTGCATTTTTACTGCTTCACCCTTTGTCCAGAATACAATTATTCTCTTCATCACCCTTTCCAAGAAGGAAAGAGTGATCAAAAAGTCCAAACTGCAACTTGCCTTTTCTGAATACTGGTCACTGAGCCTGTCCATGGTCATGACTTGAAGGAGAGAGGTATGTGTAGAACCCACGGCAAGTTCCCTTTAGAGTTTATAAAAATAAAACTTCAAATGGAACGGTAATTGGGTAGGTTAATTTCCATGGAATCAGAGTGATAAACTACATGACCTACATAGGACTCTTCTAGAAAAATGCTTCTCAAGTCATATTCAAAACAGCACACAAACCCTACATAGAGAGATAGTCTCAATCATGTGCAAAGCCTTTTAAAACCCACTTTGTGATCTGAGTCAAAGTTACTAACATCTCTGAGAACCGTCATTAGAATTTGGGTTTATTTTTTTGCTTGGTTTTCTGGGGACATTATGTAATAGGAAAGAATACATTCCAATATATCAGAAGGAGAAAAACTTTCTTACAAACTCCATGGTAAGTAAGGCAAACGGAAAGTAGAGGGCAGAGCCTCAGGAACGCAAACCCTGGAGAATCGGCTGCCAGCAGTAACAAAGGCTGTCCATAATTTTAATCCCAATTTCTTGGACACAAATGATTTTCCATTCCTCTTGAGTTCACAATAACTAAATCACCTTCAAAAACAATTTGCTGTGTGTGTGTATTTCCTACCTTCAGTGAACTACTCAACAAGAAATTAGCCCACAAGAGAAATGCTAGAGCCCAGCAACAAGAAACCCCACGGGCATTATGACCTTCCGAAAATTAAGGAGGAGCATCTCACGGTGGTGGGGGTGGGGGGATGGGAGGTGGGGGAAGGAGGGACATTGGTGTGAGAATCACAAGGTATAGCTCAGCATTTCTGGGCAAGAGCTAGGATTCTTAGCCAGCCAAGATGCCCCTAGAAAGATTAATTATTGATTTTCTTATAAATCATCTACGATGATTTTTATTTGTTTTTCCTTCCAAGATGATAAATTTCTGATTTTACTTTTGTTAAAGCAATTTTTCCCCCACTTTGATGAGGTTAAAAGAAGCCCCAGTAAAGAGGTTTCTGAGAGGAGGGATTTTCCCAGCGTGATATGCTTGGGAAGCAACACTGCTTTCTGACCTTCATGAGGTACCAAGGGATAGGGCCTCAGGCAACCTCTAGGGGGTACAAAGTAATTAGAAGCATGAGGGTTTGACTAGCTAG
The DNA here is from genome assembly GCA_004024625.1 of Mellivora capensis. Taxonomy (NCBI): domain Eukaryota; kingdom Metazoa; phylum Chordata; class Mammalia; order Carnivora; family Mustelidae; genus Mellivora; species Mellivora capensis. The sequence continues at coordinate 32,142 of PISX010009664.1, forward strand.
GAAGAGAAAGCACAATTCAGACATAATTACATTGGTTGGCAGCAGGCCTGAGGTCTGTGATTTTACTCCTAGATGGAAAGGCAAACTCATCAGAGAGCTGGAGACCCAGAGGACTAGCTTTCAGAATCAGCATCTCCCGACATCCTCGACTTCACAATGGAAGCACCATGGCTGCTTACCTTCCTGCCCCCAGTGTTGATGCGCAGGGGCGTCAGAAAGGGGTCGAAGATCATGTGACTGGTCTCTATGTTGACCGGCGACTGCCGTTTTCCCACAGAGCAAAGATTCCAAGCTGAGTTCACCAATCCCCAGAAAGAAGGAACTAGAAACAAAAAGAAATTGTAGAAATTAGTCTGGATGGAAGTTTTAAGAAACAATGCAAGAAGAGGTATGGCACCAAAATGGTGACATCAGAAAGGGCCACCTGGCCTTTCCCACCCATAGAGACCCTTGGGTGTCACTAGGATATTTTCCCGGCCTGGATCTTGGTCAATTTCTCTAAGTTTTACCTTCAGATTTTCTTGTTTCAGACCCACTGATCTTGGGGCCTCTTTGGTGAGTACGGTTAGCATGAACGCCTTAGTGGAAAGATGGCGTACTTCACCCATATGATCTTTTGAAGTACACCGAATATTTAGTAATTCCTGAGCTGATGCTCTGCTTTTCCGTGTGGTAGGAATGATATGGGAATCACCCTTGTTCTAGATAGAAGGTTTTGAAAGCTTTTAAAAGAAAGTAGCATATGACATACACAAGGTGTTATCCCGTGAGTTGTCAAAACCGAACCGAGGGAATGAATGACTTTTGTGACCCCCAATCAAGGCCAGACAGGAGCTTGGCAAAATGACCTTGTCTTTGTTTAATCCAGCACTGTGTCACTAACCTAATGTACCAGTAGCTCCAGAACGTGTTGATTTGATAGGCAGAAAAAAACGACATGGAGTATTGGGTGCAAATACCTAAAGGGGAATTGTCTACTCATCTTCCATGCCACATTAAAACATCTGTGAAAACAGATTTCTGTGGCAATTTCCATTTTTCTTCTGCTTAAGAAAGTTAGCAGAGCAGGGGGAACCAATTATTAATTTTTCATCAGTGAAGATCACAGACTATATCTTCAGCCTTTTCCTGCTGCCCACCCTCCTCCGTGCTCAGTATTTCCACTGAGGCTCTGGATCCATGTGTCCAGTATGTGGCCATGAGCCTATATGGTTATTCATTCACTCATCCATCCACAGTGTCCATGGACAGTACAATGAGCTCCTGTTGCATGCCCAGCCCTGGCTTAGGTAAATTTAGAATAAGGCAGATATGTGCAAGAATGATTACCACTTTGCGGGGAGCAGGGTGGAGTGTTACAGAATGAGGTGAGGGGCACCGCACCCTGACACAGTGGGTAGTGGAGTTAGGGAGTGATTTCTAGAGTAGATGAAACTAACAGGTCACAACCCTCTCAAATGCACCTGTCCTCTCAGGAACTCAAATTTAATTCAGCCTTTATTTTAAGCAGCCAACACTCCTTCTCATGTCATGGATGGAGAAAACTGAGGCGAGAGAGGAGTAGTGCAAATACCTACCAAACATACTCTATAAAAGACCCATATTTCAGGAGAAGAATCAGGCTGGATAGTATGTCTAGTACCACCGAAATCCAAAATTCTACCAACCTTTTATTTGTTACAGGCCATTGTTGGGCAGAAGTGGGAGGAAAGCCAAAAGCAAGTTTCTCAGATTCTTAGAAGAATGTTTCAACACCAAAGGGGGACTTCCTTGTAAAATACGGCAAATACTTAATTTGCCTTAACCCATGGCAATAAGCCCATTGGGTGGTTCTTCCATTCCTTTTAATTTAAAGACTTTAAGTTAGTTTTCCAACTCTAACTGATTTTCAAATGGCAGCCATGGGTAGACTAATAAATGGAGAGAGAGAAGCACAGGGGGTGGGAGTAGAAAGAAGAGAAGAACCTGTACCTGTGTTCCTTAGCACTTTCATTTCCCATCAGTATTTAAGTTATGTTATCCCTACAAGTCACTGAACATCTTTAGAAGGTAGCATGCCCTAGCCAAATGATAATATTTAAGGAAGCTCTTGAATTAAACATGCATTTTTAAAAATATAAACTTCTGTCTCCTCTATACTGCTATTTTTAAATCACTGACAATCCTATACTTACTCCTCAATCATTTCCAGTCTGTTATGCAAATAAAGGCCCCATCAGGCTGCTCCTACCCATCTTTGTCAGTGATGCACTGAAACGTGGCGGATAGGAGGATGCTGGGATAAGGCCATGGCACTGCCCCAGATGAGCTGGGTGGCTTTAGATATATCATTTATCTTTTGGGCTTTCATTGGTCTCTATAGCCTTAATGGCAGGCTGGAAAATGGTCTTCCTTCAAAGATGTTCACATCCTAAGATGTTAAACTTCTGTAATAAATGACACTGTGTGGAAATAATTAAGGGTCCTGAGATGAGTTGATTATCCTTGATTGTCTGGGTGGGCCCAATGTAATCCCAAGGGTCTTTTTTTAAGAGAGGTGTAGGAGCATCAGAGACATAGAGAAAAGATCTTGGGTGGAAAGAGAGGGCAGAAGATACTGGTGTTGGCGATGGAGGAAGGGGATATAAGCCAAGGTGACCTCTAGAAGCTGGGATGGGTGAAGCAATGGATTCTCCCCCTTTGAGCCTCCAGAAAGAACACTGGCATGCTGGTCCTGATTTTTAGCCCCCCAAGGTTCATTTAGGGCTTCTCACCCCCAGAACTATAAGATAAATAAATTTGTGTCATGGTAAGCCAGTAAGTTGTAGTTACTTGTTATAGACACAACAGGAAACTAATACAGCCCCCTTTGAGCTTTAATACTCCTTGAGACCCTCACCTCTTTGACAGTGGGCCCATCTATGATGTCTGGGGGGCTTCCCCTGGAAGGCAGCTGCATAATAAAGGTAGTGAGAGCTAAGTGCAGATTGCATTTCATCTATTCCCATGAATATCATTACCCAGAATAATTCCAACCCCATAAATGGGTTGCAAGACTGCTAATATATGGCAACATGGGGAGGGAGATGCTCCGAGCCTTACTAATAAACTTCACACCCCGAAAGCACCCCCACAAAAACACAAACAACAAAAACTTTATGGGAACATCTGCCTTGGCTTTTATTGGGCATGCCATTCTTTATGACAAACAGTTTCAGGGTTTTATATTCCCACTTCACTATGGAGGCCTATGACTCTAGTTCCAACCACCTGCTTAGACAATGGAGGAACGGCTGAGAGCCACTCGCCCCTGTTCATTAGCTCCACTCCTGAAGGGGTATCTAAGTTTGTTCACTACTCAATGAGACTGCTCATTTTCTTTCTTTCTTTCTTTCTTTTTTTTTTTCAGATTTTATTTACTTATTTATTTATATATTATATTTTATTTATTTATTTTATTTTATTTGGCAGCAGGAGAGACAGCGAGAGAGGGAACACAAGCAGGGGGAGTGGGCAGAAGGAGAAGCAGGCTTCCTGCCAAGCAGGGAGCCTGATGCGGGGCTCGATCCCAGGACCCTGGGATCATGACCTGAGACGAAGGCAGCTGCTCAGTGACTGAGCCACCCTGGTGCCCCTGGACTGCTCATTTGCAAATAAGCCACAAATTCCTCATCTTTCAGAAAGAGAAGGTGCCTTACAGACCATCTGGCCTGAACACACACACATGAAATGAAAGCCTTACCGGCAGAGGGTCAAGTCCCTCCTTCCCAGCAGGCTCCACAAAAGGGCAGATTATGGGAGCCAAAGAGTATCAGAGTTAAGTATGGACTTGGCCATTGTAAGACTCTGCTCCCCGTTTCTCTTTTGGCAAATCAAAAGTAACATCGGCAACTATTTTCTGGTTAAATTAAATGTCAAGTACAGAGACTCAAACCAACCTGCTTTGGACGTCAACCATCGCAAGCAAAATGAGGATTTTTAAAAAGCCATATACAATGGGGGCTGTGTTAGATACAAAGTCTTCAATCCAGGCAAGATGGGATTTGCTTGGTTCTCCTCTGCAGGGCTGTCAAAGAGATCTAATGGGGATGACTGTTCATGAAGAGCACCTCTAGGGATTAGTGTCCTGGGGCCAGCAGGGCTGGGGAAAGTTCTGGTCCAGATGAAAGAAGCCCATGCTTTTAGAGTCCGTGTTAAGTGTTGGGATGATAGCGAAGGTGTCAAAACTAGTCTAGGGAACTTAGGTGCCCAAAGGACCAGACTCATATGTCTGCAAATGTGGTGTCATCTAGGTTCTAGGGAAATGCATTAGGAGGAAGCCTCTGGAAACAGGAGGGCGTGGAGATGCCACACTTCCTGCCGCATGGGAGCAAGCCAGCAGATTCCACCTGTACAGCGAGGCTGGATGTGTGAACCAAGGCTTCAGGATTTAGAGTGAGAAACTCTCCCTCCGGATTTGGGCAGGACGTTATTGCCTGATTCTGACACTGAACTATCCTCCATGCTATTGATCCTTCAGGTTGCTATACACCCCGTGTCACCCCTGGGAGCAGCGGTGGCATCGCGGGATGCTATGACACATCTTCTACTTCCAAATTGAGAGAATCACTGTTGAATTACTTTTCTCTTAGTTTCCATGACTGTCCCCATAAATCAAGTTTTTAAGCTCCGTGTCATTTTTTTAAAAGCATCAGTTATAGTGGCGTATTGGCTAATGCTGTGTCTTTTTCTAGCTCGACTGGCTCAATGTATCATTAAGGAAAAAACCCTCAGGGTGCCTGGGTGGCTCAGTGGGTTAAAGCCTCTGCCTTCGGCTCAGGTCATGATCTCAGGGTCCTGGGATCGAGCCCCACATTGGGCTCTCTGCTCAGCAGGGAGCCTGCTTCTCCCCCTCTCTCTCTGCCTGCCTCTCTGTCTACTTGTGATCTCTGTCAAATAAATAAATAAAATCTTTAAAAAGAAAAGAAAAAAAAGAAAAAACCCTCAAATGTAAATAAAGCAAAACTGAGTGAGAGTCACTCTAACCAATGAATGGACGACTGGTCTGAAGTTGTCTGAATGGCATCACTCCTGGTATCCTTTTCCCACAATCTTCTAATTTGCATATAAACTAGAACACACAACAGACCTGGATATTTTTGCAAATTAATTTTCACAGAGCCCAAACAATGGCCCTAAAGGGTTGCATCGCAGCTCTGTGCTATTTTGCCAAAACATCTCCCTGATGGCAATGCTGTATTGTTACCATAAACTACAAATCCCAAACAGTCTCTTGGCTCTGGGAGCAGCAAGCTATGAAAGACACCCAGTGACCGCAGTTTCAGCTGCTTAAAATATGAGCCTTGGAAAACCCAAAGCAAAACCCATTAGCCGCTTGTTCAAAACCAGTGAACCAAGAAAAAGCCCCAGTTTGGTTTATTAACACATCATGGTAATCCCCATACAAAAATGGAAAAGTTCTCACTGAAACAAGAGACTGATCAGGAGAGCAAGGAACCAGAGGACTCAAGCCTGATATTGAGAGTTAAAATTTGCCCTGGGACTTTTTTTGGGGGGGTGGGGTGGATCCTAGAGATGATGGCCCAGCATCTCTCTGAAATCTTAGACATCCTTTTTATTTATGTGTCCTAAATTTTCATTTCTTGTCTCAGCAGAACTTTCGTAGCCCATGCGGTTGTGGGCAGGGAGTTTGGCACTGGGAATTAATTCATGCAGCTTATGTGAATTTACTAAATCCTAAAGGAGGAAGACAAACTCACTTAAAAAGTGTCTACTGACAGCCTGTGACATTCCAGGCGTTAGGCTTGACAACCAGAACTCATGCAGCAAACATTTGCTGAGGACCTATTATAGGTCAGACCCTGCTATCAGTTCCAGGTGGTTCAGCAATGAAGGAAAACAGCTTCCAGCGGGGAATATGGGAGATATTGTTTATTATTTATTATTTTATTTATTTATTTATTTATTTATTTATTTATTGTTTATTGTTTATCTCTACACTTGCATTTATCCATGGAATTAGCATTTCCGTTGAGCACACTATAGAGACAATTAAGATGGTCAATGTACTGGGACGCTTGGATGGCTCAGTTGGTTAAGCATCTGCCTTTGGCTGGGGTTGTGATCTTAGGGTCCTGAGATCAAGCTTCTCATCATCATTGGGCTCCCTGCTCATCAGGGAGTCTGCTTGTTCCTCTCCCTTGACCCCTCCCCCAGCTGGTGCTATCTCCCACTCACTCTCTCTCTCTCTCTCTCTCAAATAAATAAATAAAAATCTTTAAAAAAAAGATGGCAATGGATTACAGAATAAAGTATGGATAGGGACATAGCCTAGAATGGTCACAGATAATTTCTCTGGAAGTGACATCTAGTAGCCGTGGAAGGATTGAGAGGAGTCCTGCCTGAAGAGTGGCAGGGAAAAGTGTGTCCCAGACAGAAGAGCAGAACTGGTCTTGGCAGAGAAGAGCCTGATGTGTTCAAGGAACCAGGAGGAAGCCGGTTAACTTGAACCTGATGAACCAGATGAGAGAAAAGGCAAGAGGAGAGGAGGTTGGCTGGGTAGACAAGGGACTGATGTTTCTGGACCCTGCTGCCCATAGTGAGGACTTTGTACTTGACTCTAATGTATTAGAAAGCCACTGAAAGTTTTAGGCAAGGGAGAACCATGAATTGATTGATGAATTAAAAGCATGTATTGCTTGGCTGGAATGCAGCCAAGAGTGAGCTTGATTATCCTTAGAGTAGTTGGAGTGGGAAAAGAATCGGTTCCCAAGCAACAGTTGGGTTTTTACGTGAATTTAATCCTATTGCTTTGGATTTAAATTCTGTCTCAAAGGCAGAACTAATTGAATGTTTTAAAAACTATTCTCTTCAACATATGTGCCAATAAAATAGCATTTTTCCTAGAATCCAACTAGTGCTTTACAAGTTACCATTCGAAGCAAGGAATATTTTCATGGAGAGACTCTGCTAAGGCAATCTCTTCTTGCTTTCAAGCAATAAACTAAGTCCCCAACTTTTCGGCCAAAGGAAAGCAAATGAAAGATGGGAAAATGAATACTGGCATAAAACGTATTTTTGGTGAATTCAATCCTACAAATAAAGCCTTCCACTTCAATATAGCAATCTCTACTTTAGGGTTATAAAGCACATGAATACATTTTAAATAAGAAATATCTCTCCCTTGCTCTTTTCCTCACCAATGCTGATTTACTGTCCCTTTCCCTATTCTCAACTGTAATAAATCTCCACTTTGAGCTATTATTAATAAGCATGTTTAAAATACCCACTGCTGTAGGCTTTTGGCCCCTTCCTGATTTCAGATTTATTTCATAGGAGGAATAGTGTTTGAATAACTCTTTTGCTTCTGGATTCTTCTTCCGTTGCTCGTCCTCTGATTCGTATTTCATAAAGGGCGTCCAACAGGGGCTTCCCGTTCTCTCACTTGGGGACTTTTCAGGGGTTGCAAAGTAACCTCTCTTAACACATAATCATTAAGTTGTGCATTCATCTGCAAATTAATGAAACATCTCCACTGAGTCAGATTAAAAGAAAATGCCTGCACTCTTAAGGACACCCCATAGGATGGGAAGATAGGCCTGCTAACAGTTATCATAAAACATGGTAAGTGTTATAATTAAGGTATGTGCATATTAAAGCTTAAATGCAGAGAGGGGAGTAAAGGCACTCTGACCCTTTACTCCAGTGCTAGGATAAGCCTTCCTACTAGAGGGGATATTGGAGTTCAGTCTGCAAGTATGAGCAGAGTCTGCAAACCACAGAAGTCTTAGAACTAGTTAAAAGCCAAAAGTTCTCCCTTTCACAGAGAAACTTGCCATTCTTAGCACCTAGGACACACTATCACGGGACTCTGAATAACAGTTATGCAGAGAGAGAGTTTAAGCCACTGGGTCTTCTAACTTCTCTGATCTGGGGGCTATTACTGTACAGGAAAAAGATCATGAGCTACCATATCCTCACCACGGAACCTTGAGTAGGTGGCTACACTTCTGTAATCTTGGTTTCTCCACTTGTAAAATGGGGGTGACAGTTGCTTCAGAGAGGTGCTGGGAAGATTAAGTGGGAACATGTTTATCAAAGGTCTAGCATTATGTGGTTTTTATAATAAATATTCTGTGAGGGTTTGGAGAAGGGATCCAGTGAGGATGATGTGGGCCCCCGACACTAGTCCCACCACTGCAGCATCCCAGAAAGGGAAAAGGTGAGAGATCCAGACAGGAGGAGGGAGGAGAGGCAGCTTTCAGGTGCCCACACAGCCCAACCTGGATTCAGAGTGGGGTGCTGTCTAGATCATAGGATTGACCACTTAATTTCACACCCTGAAGGCGCCATGTGCAATTATTTCTTGAATCCGTAACTCTCGATGTCTGGATGAATTTGGGGGGTGGGGGGTGAACAGTAATGTGAATCACCCACGTGGTTTTAACTCCAAAGACAACCACTTTTATTTTGCTTTTAGAAGATGTTGGATTAATCATTTGTACAGCACCTTCATCCACCTGTTGGTTCCAATGTGGGGACTGGCTCACATTTCTGAAAACATCACTGGAGGGGGTAGAGAAAGGAAGGAAGAGGGGGTTTGCATTTGCCAATCATGTACCATAATATCTGTGCCATGGACCTGACATATCTTATCTTCCTAATCCTCCCTACAACTCTGGGAGATCCTATTATCATTATTTTATAGATGAGAAAAGTAAGACTTAGAGAGGTTATGGGACTTTCCAAGGTCACTTGGCTAGTCAGTACAGTGACTAGAATTTGAGATTAGTTCCTTTCTTTAGAGCTAACAAACAACCAGACAAAATCATGCATGGATGGTAGCCAGGGAAGCAATGCCCAAGTGGGTAGATCAAGGGGTGATTATCTCCCTCTTCTTCCTTCCAGGTATACCTTAAGGTAATCGGTGTGAACACTTGGTGAGGCATCTTTCACCAAGCTCACCTACGCATGCCTGAAACATATCCATACATTTAGAGAAGTTCTATTTGTAAAACTATTTATTTATATAGTGGGGTTGGGGGTGGGGTGGGTGGGGGGAGAGACAGAATCTCAAGGCTCCACACTCAGCGCAGAGCCCAACATGGTGCTCGATCTCATGACCCTGAGATCATGACCTTGACCGAAATCTACAATCAGATGCTCAACCCATCGAGCCACCCAGGCGTCCCTGTAAAATGACTTTTTGTTTCAAGAACAATATGTCGCGGATGCCCTCCCTGACAGTGCTCCCTAGAGCTTCTCACTCATGTGTTAGGTGACAGAGCTTCCAAAGTTCAGATGTACTTCTCTTTTCTTGGCCGTTCCCTAGATGAAAGACAGAAAGGTGATTTCCATCTTTATTTTACCAAGCTTTTCATATACTTTTCACACGAATGCCTTCATTTCGGGAGGAAAGATCCCTAAAGGAAATATTGTCCAGTCAAGGTAGGCACATGTTTTCACAGATGCTGCCAGGTTCCTTTAAAAGATACTGACACTATCTATAAATATTTATGTTCCTATCAGCTATGTGTGCATCCCTTTCCCCCATAATCTCCATAGCTCTGGATGTTATTTATTTGTTTGTTTATTTATTTATGGAGATCTAACAGGGAAAATGAGATCTCACTGATTTAATTTGCATTTCCTAACTGCTGCTGAGGTCGGTCATCCTCTCACATGCTCATGAGCTATCTGCATTTCTCTTCTGAAAATATTCTTCACGCATTTTTCTCTGGGTTATTTATATGTTTCATATAAATTTTTGCTGTAATTTGAACTGTAGAAACATTTACTCTTTGTCATGTGCTGTAAACATTGTCTCCTCACTTGTTATCTAGTTTTTAACCTCATTTTGGGTATTTCTATACTGGCATTTTTAAATTTTATATGGGTGGATACATTGATCTCTTTCTTCATAAGGTTTCTGAGTTTCCTCTATTATTTAAGAGTATATCTCCAGGTACAGATTATAGAAATCTTTCTAAATTATTAAAAACTACTTTTTTATTATACTTTCTATGATGTGACTTCAAAAAAAATCTATAAGAGGTGAAGTTGCATATGCTATGATGGCGGTCTAAGATTTTCCAAGATAGAAAGTGAATAATGCCAGCATTATTTATCCAATAAATCATCTTCCTCCACCAAAATGAATGTTACTTTAACCACATATTAAGTTTCCATATATATTAGGCTTGCCTCTGGACTTTTGAGCTTGTTCCACCTAGTATTTGTATATTTCTGTGTCTGTGTCATATTGTTTTGAGTATAGTAACATTTATGGTAATTTATAAGATCAGACTTCCTGATCAAAAAGCCTATTCTTGGGGGGACCTTGGGGGCTCAGTTGCCAAGCATCTGCCTTTGGCTCAGGTCATGATCCCAGGGTCCTGGGATTGCGCCTTGCATCGGGCTCCCTGCTCAACGGGAGGCCCGCTTCTCCCTCTCCCTCTGCCTCTCCCCCTGCTTGTGCTCCCCCTCTCTCTGTGTCAAATAAGTAAATAAAATCTTTTTTAAAAAGCCTGCTCTCTTTCCATGCTACCTCTAGGGGGTCAAAAATATCTGAGCTCCAGGGTAACCTGCTAGGATTAGTGATTCTAGATATGGAACACAGATGTAGCGTTCTTGGGGACACCAGTTTGTTAGAGTCTATGTGACCCACTTATGAAGACAGGTAGTTATACACTTGAATCATAACTGATAGAAAAGACAGTGCTTGCCCCTTTCCTCAAAAAAGCACATAAGTGCAAAAGGTACACTCAAAGAAATTCCAGAATGGACTCCTTGGAAGACAGGGTACTGAGATAGAAATAGCACAGCATTTAGGGCCTGTGGAACTAGGTCCTGGTTTTGCTAAAAAAAAAAAAAAAAAGTCACATCTACTGAGTACTTCCCATGTGTTCACCACCACACTAGGCATTTTCCATTCATTAGCTCATTTAATAATCTAGGAGGTGGATCTTGTTATTATCCTAATTCTTACCAGGTCCTATAGGTATCTGAGGCACAAAGACATTAAATAAGTTGCCCAAGATTTAATCAATCAAAAAAAACCCAGCTCGCTAGTGATGAAGTCAAGGATTCCAGACTCAGGCTGGCTGGCCTCTGTCCTTGATCTTAATCCCTGCATTACCCTTCCTTCTTATCCTGGTCCACTGACTTGAGCCAAACACATTTTTTCTTGAACTTCAGTCCCCTCATTTGTAAAATCAGGATCATAGGAAGATACCCTTCACTATACTTGTGTCTATCTAAATGACAATGAAAATTAAAATGAAAAAAAAAAAAAAAAGCAAACCCTGTCACAGTCCGCTTACACATCGAGTCATGGGTAATTGCCACGGGTGCTAGACGGGAAGGAGGCTAGCTTTACACCAGGTTGTTCCTAACTGTAGCTGTCAGGGACAGCTATTATTTGTCCTGTGTTACAGACGAGGATCTGAAGCTCAGAGAATTGAGTGGTTTAACCAAGGACACTTAGCAAGCACACAGCTGAGCTGGTGGTGACTTGAACCCAGGTCTTACTCTCACATCCCACATCGAGCACAGAGCTCAGTAGAACGAAGCTGCCAACATTTTTTTCTCTTCAATATTTTATTTTTTAAAAATCCACTCACCAGTGAGTCAGGATGACTTGTTCTTAAGAACCCAGAGGAAGGCATAAAATACAGTCTGGGATATGTAGGCATTAAGCCCCTGTGCGTCTGTCTTAGGTTTAAGATTTAAGCCTGACAGTGGTGTTAAGCGTTATCCAATTGTATTTCGGTGGAAATTTTTCTTGCCCCATGTAATTACTGGTGCTTCAGATAAAATCTGAAATTAGTCAACTGAAGTTGGTAATTAAAACCACAAAGAGAAGAATGTCTCAATGCATGTCAATAAACCAGCCCATTAATTATTTCTGCCCATTCAACTTTGAAGAAAATGACCAGCCTGATGTCTCTGAAAAACCACATGACCTACTTGAAATTTATATAAAAGCTGTATCCTCTTGGCTTCAAGAAATGCATTTCACTAATGCTGAAACAAGTTGGGGCATGAGAATCAAGCACCGGGTAAAAAGCATTTTGCCCGTGAAAGTAGCTGATCTTCTTTAGCCTTTGGAAATTTGGAAAAAGTTCACTAATATAGTACCCGGCAACAATTTCCCACAAATTCAAACGTCTGGTGAAACCCTTTTAAAATCCTGCAAAACATCTGGATATCTTGGACTATACTGTCCTTGTTCTAGTTGAATGTGTAAACAACTTCTTTTGCCTCTCCCTCCCCCCGTATAAATGCACAAAATCATCCCCTTATACAAATGTCAAAAGGGGGAAAGCTTTGCTACCCAGATGGGTGGAGATCAGCTGAGCCTCGCCTCAGTGCATCCCAGCGGTGGGTATCTCGGTCTTTTGAAATATCTCACTGGGTTCACATCTGTGTCAGCCCACAGAACAGCCCCAGCTTTTCCAGTCTGCCTTGAGTCTGACATGTATAGGGCCTTTTCTTTATCATCTGCACAAATAACAGGTCTCTGTTACCTTCATGATACATCAGGAGAAGTCATCATCGTGCCATGAATGAGTCTTGGGCCCCAAACACAATGGAATCAGTCATGGAACAGGGAACAAAGATACACAAATGGTCTGTTGGTCTTCTCCTGATTTTGTGCTAGGATGGACTGTCCAATATATCTGCATTGTATTTTCTACTGAGATATCAGATTTAGTTTCTCTGATAGAGTTCCTTGACTAACACATTTAACTTGTCCTCTTACCTTTTTTATTTGACTTTTACATCAACATGCTTCCTATTAGCACACAAGAAACCACGCAGGCATCTTCCTAACTGTAGATCTCTGTCAAAATCTTACAAACAATCAAATCTAGGTGAGTTCTTTGCTTTGAAAAGCCCCTTTTTCCAACCTTGGTACCTCTAGCCTAAGCCAAGCTCCCCCTGTCATATACCTTATGCTCCGCAATAATTCCTTAAATTAATTCCCCAGCTCCAGGGTCCATTATATCTCACAAATGGGGTGACAGCTGAGCATACAAATTGTGCCAGATCTGTGGTCCACAACAGAATTTAGTACACAGCAAGGGTCAGGATTAAGTTCTAGACTTTTCCTTGTGGCCCTAGGGCTCTGATTTGATGCCACCATTATATTTCCAATGCTTGGCACACAGTAGTCATTCAATAACTCTTTATGAAACGAGTAGATACACAAATGGATGGATGGAAACAAGAGAGAGCAGGATGGTGCTGTCTGCTTTGCATTCCATTTTCCTCTTGTGCTTGTTCTATTGCAGTCCTTTCATATAATTTATGGAATGAATGGCTGCACATCACTCTGTTTCATTTCTATACCCTCACAACACAGTGCGCTCATTCCAACGTCTGTGCTTTTGTCACTCCAACTTCACTAATATATGACAGACAAGTAAAAATTGCATATAGTTAGGATTATGATGTGACTGTTTCAGGTGTATAATGCGAAGATTTAATATGCATATGGATAATAAGGTGCTTACTACAGCCAAGTTAATTAACATATCCACATATTTTACGTGTGTGTGTTGAAAACACTTAACATCTACTTTCTTAGCAAATCTCATGTATATAAACAGCATTATTAATAATCGCCATTCTATACACTAGATGCCTGGGATGTATTCATCTCATAACTGGAAGTATGTACCCTGTGACTTATTTAGCCCCATTCCTCTACTTCCCTGCCCCAGCAACCACCTGTCTATCGTCTAGTTTTAAGAGTCAGAATTTTTAGATCCCACATTTTTCTTCTTCTTTTCTCTCTTGAGCTTCCTGTAATAAAATCCTACACATTCTGCAATTCCTAACTTAAATTCCAATCCCTCCACTGTCATTCTCTACTATTCAAGGTCATCATTCTGGATCTCTAGGGAAGCCAGTTAGATGCCAGACCATTTCATACTTAACTATGCATGGCTATATCGTTCAGTATTTTGCAAAAGCATTATTATCATTTCCTAAGTAGAATAAAGCACTTCAAGATCAGAAACTCAAACACAGCACAGCACTTGATTACAGGGCCCAGGCTCATAAAAGATGATTCATGAAGTGACTGGCCAAGATTAAATCTCTCTAAGGGGCTTTTAAATAAAAGGATTTGTATTTGAAAAGACACCAGCAGGGGGGCACCTGGGTGGCTCAGTGGGTTAAGCCTCTGCCTTCGGCTCAGGTCATGATCTCAGGGTCCTGGGATGAGCCCCGCCATCGGGCTCTCTGCTCGGCAGGGAGCCTGCTTCCTCCTCTCTCTCTGCCTGCCTCTCTGTGTACTTGTGACCTCTGTCTGTCAAATAAATAAATAAAATCTTAAAAAAAAAAAAAGAAAAGACACCAGCAGGGAAACAGATTTAGTGGTATTTTGACACTCCTTGCCACCCAGGGCCCAAACATTTGTCCAGCCCTAGGAAGCTCCTTGCAGTTCCACTATGCAGTGGCTCCATGCCTAGAATGCCTTTCCCAATGGCACATGCAGAGAGCATGTTCTCCTCTTTCAAGATGAAGTTCTCTTTTCCCATCTGCTCCCCCCTCTACTCTTCCTGCTAGAGCCACATGCCCCACCCCTGTGCAACTTGGGAACTCCTATCTTCAAATACTCACATCTTTTAATTTTGTACATGCCTATCCCCCCATTCACAATGGACATTTTTTGAAAACATTCTGTCTCTAAATCATTATCACTAAGCACAGTGCCTGGGGACTAGTAAATTCATAGGTGATGTTGTTTGAATAAAAAACAAATGGATAAAAAGGAGCCAAGACCTGATATACACTAGTGAAAGAGAAGGCAAAGGGTGAGGAGTGGGGCGATCTGTCATTTTACTGAACATCCACTGTATGACAGGCTGAGTATTAGGCATTTACTCCGTGTCTGATCCATTTACCCAGATGAAGCGGGAGAAAGGGCCTGATCCTGGCGACACGGTCTTCTTTATCCAGGTAGTAAAGTATGAATACCAGACATGGTGGGGATTTGATGGTATTCTTATCAAGGCCAAAATTCAAAGTTGGGCTTGCCACATGGAATAAAGAAAAAAGAATGATTCAAGGTGCAAAATCAAAGGAAGGAAGTAGATGACTGATGAGATTTGCAGTGGGCAGTTGGAAGAAGAATAAAAGAATTTCATGAGTCAGCCAATAAGGAGACAGTAGCATTTTATTCATTTGTATGTCCATGAGCATGGTATGTTCCGAGCTTTCAAAAGTGTAGCCCTGGGGCAGCCATTGGATCCCTCCTTCTACTAATTATGAAAGGTGGACTGAAGGCTACATCAAATGATCAGATTGTAAGAAGGACAAGAATATTACCGCCACAGGAGACCCTGACACTGGTCAACATGGCTTGAGAACATAGAAACTCCGCTGGTACTTATGTTTCCGTTTTGAAGGCATTGCTCATTTCCACACAGTACTGTGTAAAGATTCAGTAATAAACGAATGCAGAAGTGCTTCGTAAACTGTTGCACAGTCTTGAGTTTTTAATATTCATGCTTGCAGTGCAGTATGCTTACAAGCGACCAGCCCTCTCTTGGCCAGTTGGCTCTCTGAATTTCAGTTTGGCTCTTGTGGCAGGACAACTCAAGCTCAGTACTAAACGCAAGGAACAGACCTTTGTTGTAATGCTGGCTCAAACAGACAGCATGAGTGTTGGGCTTTGCTTTATTATTATTTCCTAAGGAAAAAAAAGTGAGGTACTTAACAAACTATACTCCAACTTGCAGCCTCTCTAGGAGATCCATGACAGCGCACCAAAAGAAATTCATGCCGATTTAAGTGAAGCTTTTAGTGACGGATCCAGCTTCGAAGACTCTCTTGAATCAATGGCTTGGGACATTAAAGTCCAACATCCTCTTTTTGATACAGCAAAAATCTGAAGTTTCCTCATTATAGTTGACGGCTCCCTGGTCTTCACTGAGAAGAATCTGAAATGCCCCAAGGAAACATCAGTTCATGGTGACAAGAGATTAAAAGAGCATTTGAGTTTTAAAGGCCCCAAATGCCTAACAGAGTCATCAAGGACAGCTCAGAAATTTAATCAGCAGTGAACATATCCCTGAACATTTCTTCTGTAAGCAGACTCAACCTCAGCTCTGGGCCTGTCATAATGCTGTCCCCTCCTGCCTTTCTTCCCTTTGATTGTGCATTGGGAAATCAGAAAAATCAGCAAAGCCCTCACTTTTGCAACACTTTAAAGTTTATAAAGTATGTTTTTAAAGCATGCAACTCCGCTACTTCCAGTGTAGTGGTACACGATTTCATCAACAAGCCAATTTAGCAGGTCACTCAAAACCCTTGTGTAGTCTGGGTCACCAAATACGAGAATGTACATCCTCTTCTCTCAGAAGGAGGCAACCTTATAAAATTGTCTGTGATATTCTAGGAAGCAGGACACAAAACCCAAATCCAGAAGCAATCAGAGGGGATGGATTACTAGTCACCATAGAGGGACACCAATGGAATCTTAGCGTAGTGATGAAGCATTAATTTGGGGGCATAGCAAGAAGCTGTGAGTAGAGGAGGCACTCAGTTAATACTGGTTCAAGTGAGGAAATGGGGAAGTAAATAAATATTCTAAAAGAAGGGGAAATGGGAAGATGGCTGCAGAGTCAAAGGTTTTTATAGGATGCTCTATGGAGAGTTGACTAATGAATACAATGATTGGATAATTAACTTTTGTTAAGTGCTGACTCTACTTCAGGCCCTCTTCTAAGTGTTTATATATATATAAACTAATCAAATACTAACAACAGTCATATCATGTGAACACAACCATTATCTCCATTTGACAGGTGAGGAGACTGAGGCAGAAGGAGCTTAAGTTTCGCAGAGAGAAGGTAATCAACTTGAGATTCAAAGCCAAGAAGTCTGGCTCCATACCTGCACCCCTTAAAAACCAGGTGAGCTTACTCACTTTGAGTCTTGATCTTTAAGGATGCACAAAAATGGGGATTTTGCCAAAAGAGCCAAATAGGGACCCTTATACCAGAGATTCTGATTAAATAAACTTACTGTGGAGTTCAGAGATCTGCATTATTAACAAGCAGTCCAGGTGTCTCCTGAACTGGTTGCTCCTAGACAGTAAGAATGGGAAAAGCCAGCTGATAAAGTTAACATCTACTGGGAGAAAGCGAGTCTACCATATTCACAAGGTCAGCACTGTGAACAAGGGCAGATCCAAGGACAAAAATGTTATCAACTGAAGGACTGATAAGAAAGACTAAAGCAGAAACTCCTGCATTGTGCTTCCTGCCTTGCCACAGCAGAATGGCATGGAAATTTGTTTCCTGGTGGGGATACAGAAGTAATATTTCACAAGGGCCCACCATAGCCCTCAACTTTATCCACCGTTTTTTGTTCTAACTCCTTGTCCTCCAAGCAAACCTTGGATAAATGTTCCCAAGTGTTCTAATCTCAAGAAAGGAAAAAAGAAAAAAGTTCTAGATGGTAGACAGAAATAGTTCTGTTACTAAAGGGGGGGAGGTCCTAATTTCCCCATTACAAAGTAAGTTGTCATGATGGCTTATTTATTGGCCTATACTATCTTTATAGCTACCAATCAGCTCTAACAGTCCGCTCACCTGTGAATATACCAAGATGATCTTGTTTCCACATTTGAGAGTCGACACATCAGACATCGGGCCATGAGGTTTTGACCAACCCTTGGCCTCCAACACAGGCACTGCCAGCAAGCAGACCACACCTCTTGGTGGCTTGCCTCTGTGGCAGCCTCCCTTCACCTTACCAGAAGAGTCAAACTCTTCATTACTTTAGAAACCATAAACAGCATTTAAAAACCAAAAGATGACTGTGTGCACAGAGATTTGCATGCACCAGAGCATAATTTATAATAATGAAGCACTGGAAACAAATTAAATGTGCAGCAATAACAGGGGGATGGTTTAGAAAATTAGGTGGGTTCACATAAAGAATATTTGTGCCATCATTAACAAATTTTAATCATACAGCAAATTTTTATATATCGAAATATTATATAATTTGAAACAATATTTCAAGTACATGCAATGATGTATACTGGAGGGTAAAAAATAACCAAAACATGGCTAGAAGTTATCTCTGGATAGTGGAATTATAGGTGAGTATTAATGGGTACATTAGTACAATGTCCCAAGCTTTCTCCAAGGAAGAGGTAGTATTTTCATAATTTAAAAAATAAATAAATAAAACAACACAAAACAAAAAATCAAAGACTGCTTATTTGGGCCAAATTTTAACCTTCCAAAGAATTCTGTTCTGTTAAACTGAGATTTTCTTATCATATCTGTTTCAAAGGTAGGAATGATAAAAAAAAATAATAATAAAAACCCAAAAGACAAAAAACCTGTCTCCCTCCCTAAAACCACTTTCCAAATTTCTGGGATGATCTGGGCTCACCCAGGCATAAGATGCAGGTGACGCCTTCCCTAGTAAGAAAAGAAACGGGGAGCAGACTTAGCTACAGCCAAACGGGAGACATCAAGAACCTCAATATATTGAGCAAGAATTCTTCCTTTTCATCCCTGCCCTTGGACATGAGAAGTTAATAGGGATTTAGCTAATTGGTGGTTTTCATCCTAACTAGCTAATGAATCTATTCCAATCTCAAGGAAAACCAGAGGTGGAAACAAATAACAGGAGGGTTCCAATGCTGATTGATGTTTAGAAGAGATTGCATTTTAAGTGTTGGGAGGTCTGAGGCCCTGAGGCTTAGAGCATTAGCTCCCTGGAGGGTTGGGGCTCCATCAAGGAAGGGGTGAATTTATCTGCTGGGACACCCTAGGTCTTCCCGTCTCTTTGAAGACAAACTGAAACCTATGGCACACATTTGATTTTATCATCTGACACTGAACTCAGCTTCAGCAAAGGCACACTCGCTCTGGGCTGCAAACAGAAGTTCCAGCAAGGTTCAGGCTCTTAGATCACAGGGTCACCAGAATCTTCTAGAAGGTGCAAGGTAAATCCCTTGAAACTGAGTTTGCTCTTTCCTCACACCAATTAGTTCTGCCATTTAACACAGGGATTAGCAATCTCATTTCCTGGGACTGATTCATCAAAGGATCAGGATTATGCTACTTAGTGGAGCTAGTCTTCTGCAAAAGTTTGAGGTAGGTGAAATTGGTTTTTCTTATCTCTTCACCTGCCTTTGCAGTCTCCTTCCCCCCCTGTTCCCTTCCCAGGGAGTCTGTGTTTCCTTTGCTCACTTCCTTGTGGTCTACCTCTGCTACCACAATCATAATCTGGACTACAGCTCGGCCTTTATGATCACACACATGCAAACACACTCTTAGGAGGGGTGGGAGAATGCTTGAGACTTGTGTGAGATCAGAGAGTCAGGCCAGGTGAAAACTGACAGAAGGAAAAGTATAAAAAGTTTTTAAAAAAATGTATATATATACATACACATACACAGAGTGGAGGGGCGCCTGGGTGGTTCAGTGTGTTGAGCCTCTACCTTTGGCTCCGGTCATGATCTCAGGGTCCTGGGATCGAGCCCCACATCGGGCTCTCTGCTCAGCAGGGAGCCAGCTTCCCCCCCTCTCTCTACCTGCTTCTCTGTCTACTTGTGATCTCTGTCAAATAAATAAATAAAATCTTTAAAAAAAAAAAAACCAAAGTCGAAGGGAATATGGGAAAAATCATATGGTGAGAAGAGCTAATGGACCCCAACACTGACCTCCAGATCAGGTGACAAAAGTCCCAAGGCTCAGGCCATTTGCCACTGCAGCAAATGAAAAGACTCCAAGAACAGCTGGGGGAAGAACCCAGAATTCATGAAACATAGAATGAAGTCTCTTCCACATTTGTCCCTTTCCATTCCTTCTGTACACCTTTTGAACCTCCTGTCTAGTCTGAAATAATCACCCACAGGAGGTCTTATAACATTCAGTTTCTCCTTGCTTTCCTTTCCTTGGCACTGAATCGTCATTTTTTTGTTTTGTTTTTTAAAGATTTTATTTATTGATTTGAGAGAGAGAGAGAGAGAGAGACAGAGAGCACAAGCTGGGTGGAGGGGCAGAGGCAGAGGGAGCATGGAGCCCTCTGAGCATGGAGCTCAACATGGGTCTTGATCCCAGGCCCCTGGGATCACGACCCAAGCCAAAGACAGATGCTTAACTGACTCAGCCACACAGGCGCCCCATTCCTGGCACTGAACCTAACTGCTTCATAGTCCCCCGGGGCCTCCTTCAGTAAGGCTTTCAGACTTTCCACTATTTGGAAGGAACTTGTCTTTGGGGCTTACCTCCCTCTGCCCTTCCCCCCACACCTTGGCCTCTAGCTGAACAAGAACTGTCAAGCCCAGGTGACCTGGGGCTTCGTCTCTTCAGCAGAACCATGCTCCTTCCCTGATACTCCTACTCATTAAAAAGCCTAGTCATTCCAAGGCTGGACTCAAGTAACTCTGCTTTCGGGAATCTCCCTCAATGCCCCCTTCTGCCTTATGAAGTGGTCCTCCCTTTCTCCTCTGAAATTCTGTTGTATCCCTTATCTCTCTCATGTCACGTCTTATAGTATCTCTTACAATAGTGGTAGAAACCATGTTTTTATGTCCTAATAGTTCTTGTAGCTTATGGTCTCATTAATGGGATACCAGTGGCTTGATGAATGCATGAACTGAATGAATGCCACCACGCCATAGGATGGAGGGTTCTCTTACTCTTGCTTACTCTCTCCTGCTCTCAAATGCACACACATATACACTCACATGTTCTTGTCCATGAGAACAATTCAGAAATCTTTTTTTTAAGATTTTATTTATTTGACAGACAGAGATCACAAGTAGGCAGAGAGGCAGGCAGAGAGAGAGGAGGAAACAGGCTTCCTGCTGAGCAGAGAGCCCGATGTGGGGCTCGATCCTGGGATCATGACCTGAGCCGAAGGCAGAGGCTTTAACCCACTGAGCCACCCAGGCGCCCCACAATTCAGAAATCTTAATTGCAATATAAAATATTGATAAGCAGAGGGAAAAATAATAAAAAGAAAGAAAGAAAGAATAGTTAATACTCCCATTCTTTCAAATAAGATCTTTTTCTGCTTGGCTTTTAGAACATAATTACGAATTCCTGTACTTGAAATCCTCCTCATTCCACAGAGGCCTTTGGGTTTGTTTTTATGATGCAAAACATTGATTTTAGGATGTGCATCTTCACATGGCAAAAAATACTTGATCTAGACTTTCTGAGCTACCTTTATCAGGCTGGTGGTAAAAGACTCAGGGAAAGAGCCCACGTTTCCGTAGAAATTGGTCAACAGGACAGCGGTACATGGGAGGGCCTCATTCGGTCTGACAGCGGTTCACCTACCTGAGGTTTGTAAACAGAGCAGCTGTTCTCATTGGTATAGACATGACCTTGTGGGTCTCTTTGCAGACTATATTAGTACTGTGCAAATATTCTTACTCAGTTGTGAAGGCACATTATACTCAGGGAAATTATTCTTCCAGCAAACAGACAGATGTTTAACTTCACTTAATATGACACTATAGTCTGCATTCTTAATGCGAGACAAGGGTCCTTTTCCAGCTAGAGTAAAATTTCGTATGCCATGTTTTAACACCACAGCACTCGCTCTGTAGCAAAGATTAAGTCATTACTTCCTTCTGACTAGAAACTGCATTTCTTTCAACCCCCACTCAGCAATGTTATTGGCAGAGGCCATGGTGTACCTCGCAGACCTTGGGAATCCCAAGGTGATGCAGCAGGTGTCTGTGATGGCCTTTTTCAGCCTCTCTGAGAACTTCTAAACACTTCTGCTTGCAAATCGCTATGGTGTAACATAGTGGGACTTATTTCCAGTTGCAGGGGTCAGATCCAGAAGAATACAAAACCCGCCTTTTCCAAACATGCTAGGAAAGCCTAAGAAACTCAAGGAGGTGAAAAAGGGGTGGGTGGGATTAGACCAAACACACAAATCTAGATTTATCCTCGGGGGCTTTGGCATACAATCTGCCTCTCTGCTTATCAAGTGGTGGTTATCAAGGACAATTATCCTTTGGAACTTAAGCAGAAGGGGCCCAGGGAACTGAGCTAGAGCTGGGTTTGACACAGTGGAATTTCTTTTAATGCTGGGACTTAGGATGGCACGCCTCCCCCCCCACCCCACATAAGGTCCACACAGCTTTTAATCTATCTTTCTACTCCGCTGGGCTCGACAGCCACGTTTGTCCTTTCTCGGTGGGCTTCTACAGACTCGAGTGAGATACCAGAAGGCTTTCATGAAGGACCTTCTCCTTCCTGTCTGCAACCTTTTCCTGCCAGCATTACCCCTGGGATGGCGCCTCTTCCTGGCATCTTCACTGGGTTCTATTTCGCTGGGCTTCTGTCCCATACTCTCAGGACTGGCTCCATCACACTCTCTTTGAGACACCAACACCTGTGCTTCCCAAAGCTCTGGGTCCCAGTTTTCAGGGACCTCTTCCACCCAGGCACCCCTAAAAATGCATTTCTTAAAAAGAATCTGAAGGATCACTATTACTAGCCTGAACGATGTTCCTGATAGATTGATAAAAGCGAATGCTTTTATAAGTGGCAAACATTTGTTTTGTAATTAGAGAAAGATAAAGGGAATGGTCAAGAAGGACAAAATAACAGGATACTGTTGTCCCTGAAAGAGTAGTTTATTAGCCCTGTTAAAACAACTCAAAATATCTTTAACATATGTAATTGGGACACTATGATTTTTTTTCTCCATATTTAGCTGGGATTACAATAACCATAAAACAATTAAGATGCAATTTTTTGAGGCTTTTGCCACAATTTGAAACTCAAAAACGTTTACATAATATGCTTAATTCAAAGGCATACATGCCACTGTGTCTAAAATTTAACTTTTTAGCTAAATATAGCGAAAACCAACTCACATTAAAGTCCACAGCTGGGAAAGAAGAATTAGCAAAAACTTTAATTATGGTCTCATTGACACTTCTATTTTCAAGCCCATTCATGAATTAATTTTTTAATTTTAACTCTGTGCCTCTGCCTTCAATCAAACTGTAAGCACCTGTCAGAAAAGGACAGTGTTTGAATATCTGCACATATGTTTGAAATTTCTACATCTTGATTCCTTTGTCAAAATTTCAACTTTGTGCCATGTGGGGGAGGTTCTAAGGCAGAAGCAGCAAGACTCGTCTCTGAACGTGGCCAAGATTCCCACCCAGAGAATGCTGATTTACTCTATAAACCAAAATGGAGCACCTTCTTTTTTTTTTTTTCTTCAAGATTTCATTTATTTATTTGACAGAGAAAGACACAGTGAGAGAGGGAACACTAACGGGGGAATGGGAGAAGGAGAAGCAGGCTCCCCACTGAGTAGGGAGCCCAATGTGGGGCTCGATCCCAGGACCCTGGGAACATGACCTTGAGCTGAAGGCAGATGCTCAATTACTGAGCCACCCAGGTGCCCCAGTAGAGCTCCTTCTTAACAGAGCTGACCTCTAACACATGAGAAGGCAGGAGGGGAACACGATGTAGGGAAGCAAGCATTGAATAGGAACTTCAGGGGACCCAAGTTCAAGGCCACGTTCCATAATGTGACATGAGGCTAATTCTAATCTATGAAAATGGGCACTGAACTAGTAGAGCTTTGTTGGCAACTGCGCAGCCTGTCATTATAATAAGATCTTTTACCTGCAAGGTTTTAATCACTCAGTCTATGGCCCTGGTTGCCAAAATTCTGGATAGCATCGCGCTCTTTACTGGTGAAAAAAGGAGTTCAGAATGCAACCTCCATATCAAAAGATTTGTTCATAAATTAAACATGTATGCCATTGTACTAATTATTCCTAGTGCTTAGTCTCCTCTCAAACAGTGCCTATCAGCCAGCATCCTCTCTCATTCAGGTGACGCCACACAGGGCTCGTGCCACACAGGGCTCGTTTCCGACCCTCAACCTTGCCAAGCGCGTTCCTAGCTCCCTTACCTCACCATGTCTGATCCGCCTTCTTCAGCTGGTGCCTTGGTTTGCGCCCTCAGCTACTTCAGGTCTTTGCTCAAGGGTCACTTTGTCAGAGGCCATCCCTGACTGCCTCATTTAAACTTAAAATCCTTCCTACTTCTGCCCCTTGCCTCCCTCTCCCCCTTCTTGCTTTATTTCTCTTCAGAGCACTATTGATCCTGGGGATTCTTCTTCTTCTTTCTCCCCGCTTTTCTGTGCCCCCGGAGGCTGTCCTCCATGGATTATACCAACTGGGCTCTTTTGCTCCCTGGCTTTCAGTTTGAGTTGGGCCATAGAAGGCCCCATAGCAGGGGACTGGAGGGAGAGAGGAGCGAGAAGCCTGGGCGCTTCTTCCCTCAGTAACTATCCTACAGGGCCAAGGGCTGGAAAGGGCTGCTTTCCTCTCCCAACCTGGTGGGAGTCCTACTCCTCCATCCAAAGCTGCCACTCTCCCTTCTGAGCGCTAGGACACTGCGTTCTCCCCTGGGAGTGGGGGGACAGCTCCCCACTTCCTGTAGCCCCTGAGGTATCCCACCATCCCTTGTTGGTTTTTCTTAAACCCTGACTTGCCCTCCATAAGCAGCTCTTCCTCAATCTCTCCTTAAGGACTTACGCTGAGGACGCTGTCTGTTGCTTTTCCAGGACATTATCAATATTCATATTGATAATCTGCTTCCTCTCATTGGAATGTAAAATTCCTGAGGACAGAGATTTTTCATCTGTTCTTTGCTGTGGCTCACTGCCATATGTACAGTTCCCAGCACGTAATAGGCACTCAGGTAAACAGATGTTATAATATTCCAGTCCTGAATCCCCGTGGCTTGTCTTGCACATCCTGTCTGGGGAATCACTAGCCGAAGGTACAAACATATTGTTCTTTGCCTGATTTTACAAACTCCTGAACTCATTTAGCCTAATTCCCATCTAATACAGAGCTCTGATTATTTTTAAATTGTAAGAAATGAAAGGGGGGTGGGGTAATGGACATTGGGGAGGGTATATGCTATGGTTAGTGCTGTGAAGTGTGTAAACCTGGCGATTCACAGACATGTACCCCTGGGGATAAATACATGTTTATAAAAAATAAAAATTAAAAAAAATAAATAAATAAATTGTAAGAAATGTAATTTAGTATCAAATCCTTCCGGAGGATCCTACTTGCCTCCCACAAGATTCCTATAATAATGGCCCCAACAGATATTGAGCCAATCAAGGGAAAGACTTTATTAGTTCACCTTTCTAAGCTGTCTTTGAACTAACAGATTTGTCCTTCTCCCTCCTGATTTCTGCTTTAAGATCCCATCTTCCTTTCTTCCAATGAGGAACATGAAAACTGCCCAAGGGAAATAGACATGGCTGGCTCATTTTGTCCCTGTGCACATAACAGGAGAAAATCACTCAATATCTTGTTCCCCAGTTCAGTTACTTAATTTGCATACAATACTCCATTATTTAATTAACTTATAACTTCCAGGGCTTACTTGCCCAGATCAGACTTAACAATTGTCTTTAGTAACAACATCCCTAAGAGCAGAATAGCTAATTACACAGAATTTTTTTTTTTTTTTAAATCAGAGGCACATACATATCCTTTTCTGTCCTCCAATGTGAACATTTGGGTAATTGCTTCTGACTGAATTACCTTCTGTCTATTAAACATGCCCGTACTTCACTTTTGGATAAACCAGATCATTTTTCATATGCCTAAGTTTCTTTCTCTGTGTTAATCGATAAATGCAGCTGGGTTCTAAGAGTCGCTTCTCTACGGAACAGAACCTGATCTTCAAGACAATTTCATGGAACCTGCTGAGGTTGCTTTGGGAGGGAGAACACAAGTGGCAAGAAACTGCTGAGTCCTGCATCCAGGAGGAAACATTTTGTAAACACAGTATCTTCCCCATACAGTGGGGCTCCATTTTTAAACACTGTGCTCATCTCTGGCTATATATAGTGGCATGAGTAAGGGTTTTCTTATGGGGTTTTAAGTTTCTTGAGCTGCGAGTCAAAACAAGGTGATGCTCCATCTTTGGGAAGAAGAAGACATTAACTCCAATATTATTAAAACGGAACTCTGCTTTACATTACAACCAGAGTGTGTGAACTTGCACCGACAGTTGCACAGAGGAAGATAGAATTTCCTTTCATTTGAACATTTATATTTTCCCACTCTTGGCAGTGGTCTGACTCTCCAATGCTATATCAGTGTTCTAGGTGGGCCATACCAAGTACTGCAAACCAGGTAGCTTACACACCGGAAAGGGATGGTGTCCCAGGTGTGGAGGCTGGAAATTCAAGACCAAGGGGTCAGCAGGGCTGGTTCCTGCTGAGTACTGTGAAGGAGAATCTCTTTCATGCCTCATCCTTAGCTTCCAGAGGTTTGCTGGCAATCTTTGGCCCTATCTCTGCCTTCGTCTTCATTTGGCGTGTTCCTGGTGTGCGTGGCTGTGTCCAAATTTCCCATTTTATAAGGACACTGGTCATACTGGATTAGTGGCTCACCCTTCTCTAGGATGACTTAAGTCATTACATTTGCAATGACTCTGTTCCAAATAATGTCACATTCTGGGATACTGGGGATTGGGACTTTCAATGAGCTTTTTTTTGGGGGGGTAGGCACAGTTCAACCCTTAACAAATGGTCAAAATTAAATTTTGTGTTGAGAAGATGCTAAGAGATCACTGTATCCAACCTCTTTCTTTTTGAGTGAGAAACAGAAAGATAAAGTGACTCATCCAGGGCTTGCTGGTAGAACTGGTAGCACAGACAGACCCAGAACACAGGGCTTCTGGCTCTGGTTCTGGTGCTTTCCTAAGCACTGTCTTAGTCGTCTTCTTCATGAAGCAGTGACTCATTTGCATTTACAGAGGGCAAGGGGCAGCAGCAACCATCCTATTTGGGAAAACTGCCCAAAGACAGATGTAGCACATCTACACTGGCTTGCTTTTTGAGGGTGCCCCCACCCCGCCAACAGGCAATTAAAAAAGGAAAAGCTAGGTGTGAGGACTGGAAAATAAACCTCACTGAGGGAAATACAGTGCACATGGCATTTGCTCTGCACGATGAGCAATTCTGAGTTAGTAAGTTAAACTGATTTTAGTAGTCCCAGGAATTACTCCCATGTACTTAGAGCTTCCTTTGTAGAAAGTGTTTTCAAACCCATTATCTCATTTGTTCTCTGCCCGCTCTGAGACAAGCATCATTTGTATTTCACAGAAAGAGAAACTGAGGTTCAAAGATAAGCATACACACACACACACACACACACACACACACACATATATATATATTTTTATTAAACTGAAGTGTTACAGCCTGACTTGATAGAGCTTGTATGTTATCTCAAGTTGGGATTCAAATTCCAGTGCTCTTTACTGAATTCTTATCATTATGAGCAAAACTAAGTTAAATGTGTTTAAAGTTCACAAATTCCTTAATATATAGGCTCGAGTTTTTTTCCCTACTTCTCTCTTGAAATAACTGGGGAGAACTTCTCACAGGCCAACCAAGTGCTTTAGGTATCCACTGCTTTGTACTCAGCAGATGGTCATAAAATCTGAGAAAAGGATGACAATCCTTCTTCAGACCTTAGAGAGGCAGAGTCATATAAGCTTAGGATTTGAAAGAGCTTAGAGGCTTTCTAAAAAACACTTTTTTTTAAAAAGATTTTATTTATTTATTTGACAGAGAGAGAAAGATCACAAGTAGGTAGAGTGGCAGGCATTGGGGGAGGGGGAGGCAGGCTCCCTGCTGAGCAGAGAGCCCCGGGGCTCCATCCCAGGACCCTGGGATCATGACCCGAGCCAAAGGCAGAGGCTTTAACCCACTGAGCCACCCAGGTGTACCCCCCCCCTCTTTTTTTTTTAACAGACAAGAAAGCTATGGCTCTAGATCCTACAGCAAGTTAAAAATCCAGCATCCGGAGTTCTCAAGACTCTTAGCCCTGTGTTCCTGATGACTGTAGGATCTATCACCATTTCAGTAAGAGAAAGATTCAATGGAAGAAAGTCCTGATCAGATTATACTGCTTTTATCCCCCTTTCTCTGAAGGCAAGAAAGGTCATTAAAGATGCATGGGAAAGACTGCAAAAGAGTACAGTACTGTGCAACAGTGATATTCAAAATTATTAAATTGGTGCCCACAGTGCCTTTGAAGGCACAAAGCAGCCCCTCTGTAAGGTTATAAAGAGGTTGCATGTTGTGGACTGAGGTTTCTTTCAACAGAGACCCCATTATGGTTCCAGAGGAAAGGACATGAATTCCTTCCAGGGAGTCTGTATAAAAGATAGTGTATGCTTCTCTCCTGGTGTCAAGAGTTACAAAAGGGATAGGAATTGTGACGCTCTATTACTGACGACCTTCCCACAGAATATACTGCATCTCATTTTTAAAAATAGCCTCATTTCTATTGGGTGGATTATTGGATGGCCTTCATAAAGAAACTGAAAGCTTTGATAGAAGTCTTTAAAGGGATGAAGAGCAGAACAGAGAGAGGGAAGGAAGAGGCCAAGAAGCTGTTCCCAATGCTCCTGGATCTTTCTGGACTTCAGAGGGGCCATGTGTTTGACCTCAGGATCTCACCGCCTTGGAATGGTTTTCCCCATGGCCTCAACTCATCTCTGTCATTCTCCCCACTGCTAAACGGGTTGGGCTTTGCCATCACCTCAGAAACCTCTGTTTTCTCCACACGGTAAAGTCTTCCTTCCTCAGCATGGCCTGCCTGGTGCTTGGAAACCCAGCCTCTGCTCTACCTCATCTCCTGCTTCTCTGTTCTAGTAACTCACGTCTCTGCCACACTCAGGCACCAGCGACTCCTCAAACACGTCACTTGTGGCCACCGCCTTGGTGTGCCCTTTGTTTTCCTTCATCAGTCAAAATTCTCCCTGAGAACAAGGCTCAGCTCAGGAGCTCCCTTCTGTGAGAAATATTCTGGTCAGAAAGAATCACTCCCAGCCTGAGCTCCTTCTTGGGAGCTCAGCTCAAAAACCTCCTACTTTAAGCTTCGGCTCTTTTGATTAGACAGAAAGACAAAGCCATTTGTAAACCAATACCATGCCTAAAACCCCTAAAAAACCTCTTTCAGACTAATTTTAGATTTACAGAAAGGCTGCAAAGACAGTGCCGACAGCTTCCCCTGATAACTTTTTAGAATCACAAACTATTTTACAGCAATGTATAAAGAATGATATCACAAACATTTGTATCTTTACCTCCCATCTTTATCAAATATTAACATTTTGACATTGGCTTCAGACTTTTTTTTTTAAACATAAAGCATTACTATTATTTTTAAAGTCCTCTGTGCTTATCTCCTTGTTCTCAATCTGTTTTTCTCCTCAGAATTAATCACTGTCTTTACTTGGTGCTTATGATCAATTGGCATGCTTCTGTATGTTTGCTACACATGTATGTATCCCAGAAACCATACTGGATTGCTTTGTATGTTGTCAGACTTTATACATATGGCACCATTCTTATACATCAATCAGTTTTATATATTTTGCTTTTTCACATAACGTGTTTGTAATTTTGTAGATCTAGTTCATTCGTTTAATCTTCTGTACAATAATTTATTATAGGAATACACAACCATCTATTCTATTCAGTCTGCTAGGCATTTCAGTTTCTCATTTATTTTTCAGTGTGGACAAGGAGAAACATACAACAGTGCACACTGCAGCACTAGTTCTTTTAGCAAAGCCAGGGAGTGGATCTGGATGGATTAATCCATGAGCTCATAAACTTTCCCACCCTAGAGCACCATTTAAGCCCTTATGAAGGAAAAAAAAATATAGAATCAAAATAATATTTTTGACAGTGGTGAGAAGTTTCTTGTTCATTTTTTAAAGATTTTATTTATTTATTTGAGAGAGAGAGAGAGTACAAGCAAGGGGGAGGAGCAGAGGAAGAGGGAGAAGCAGGCTCCCTGCTGAGCAGGGAGCCTGACCTGGGACTTGATCCCAGGACCCTGAGATCACGACATGACATGAAGGCAGATATTGAACTGACTGAGCCACCCAGGTGCCTCTCTTGTTCATTTTTGTTCAGCAGACATCTTTTTTTTTTTTTTTCTCTTTAGATCCATTAAAAAAGCAAGAGGGAACCCACCAGCAGTTTTTAGGAAAAGGCACACGTACCTTTACCTCTGCCAAGCTCTTCCATATCTCCAAAATGAAGGTAGAAGGTGCTGTTCATACTATTATACAAAATTGTAGAATGAAGTCCAAAGGATACCTGGAGTCTTATCTCTCAAAATTCTAATTTCCCATATCCAGAATTGGCCCAGATTTCTTTAAAATTCCCTTGAAATAATAAACTCTTTAAAAAAAGAAAACCAGATACAGGAGATAACATTGTTTTTTTCAGTTTTTTAAACAGTTTTAAAATATGCCTATAAATAATCCTATAGAAAAGAGGAGAGCAGTAGGCTCAAGTATTTTGGGAGCTAATTAAAGCAGAACTTATGTTTTATTGCTTAATGATTTTATACAAATCAGTAGAAAGGTGAGGAATGTTATTCCAAGGTGATTGGGCAGGAAAATAGATGCCTTGTCAACTCAGAGATCCTCCTGGTTCCACGGGGACATCTGCATGTACTGTAACCTTTTCCTCTCGCTTACTGGGGTAGTATGTGATCTCACAGGCATGGTGGTAGGATTGGGGATGCTGGGGTAAATAAGGTAGGTCTGCTTTTAAGAAGCTACTGGCCACTCTATGAATATGTGGAAACAAAATTGAGAGATCGAGAGAGAGAGAGAGGAATGGCATGGTTCTTTGGGAGGAAGCAGGAGACTGAGTAGGGGTGCCATATAGAGGGAGCTGGAACAAAGGCAAGGAGCACTAACAAACTATCTTTGCCTCTAAGGAACACCTGCAACAGTGCATCTACTTAGAACCTAAATCCTGGTTTCCATAGTTTTATTAATTATACAACTAACCTGGGATACCTGGGTGGCTCAGTTGGTTAAGTGTCTGCCTTTGGCTCAGGTCATAATCTCAGGGTCCTGGGATCAAGCCCCACATCAGGGTCCCTACTCAGTGGGGAGTCTGCTTCTCCCTCTCCCTCTGCCCCTGCTCATGTGCTCTCTCTCTCTCGCCCACTTTCTCTCTCAAATAAATAAAATCTTTTTTTTTTTAAGATTTTATTTATTTATTTGACAGACAGAGATTACAAGTAGGCAAGAGAGGCAGGCAGGGAGAGAGAGGAGGAAGCAGGCTCTCGGTGGAGCAGAGAGCCCAATGTGGGGCTCGATCCCAGGACCCTGGGATCATGACCTGAGCCAAAAGCAGAGGCTTTAACCCACTAAGCCACCCAGGCGCCCCGCAAATAAATAAAATCTTAAAAAAAAAAACCATGCAATTACCCAAACCATGATGTAGGAGAAATAATACAACCCAACTCAAAAGTATAAAAATAAAATAGAGTGCACCACATGCCAGCCACATTGAACTATTTTGTATCCCCCAAGCCATGAATTTTCAAGCCACAAAGCTTTACTTACACCCCTACTTTGACGACATTCTCTGTGTGCTCCACTTCCTTCTAGACTAATGCATCCTTAAAACTCATTTGAAACCTCACCTCCCTAAGAAACCTTCCTCACACACCCAGAGGGTTGAATCATCCCATGTCTGCTCCCAGGGAGGCTGCTTCTGTCCCTGTAAAGTATAGCCCTCAGCACAGTCTGACAGATAGTCTCTTAATTGTGCAGGACTCTGTGTCCTCCACTCTTAGGAGACAGGGATTTGTCTCATTCATCTTTGCGGTCCCCTCAGTACCTGGCATAGTGCCAGCTGTAGTAAGCGTTCAATGTGAAGTTCATTAATGACTTCAGCTATCTAAAAAGAAACAGTGCTGGGAACAAGAGTAATCAACAGATCCCAGTAGTACAATTGCCTTAGACTTCAGGTGGATAGGATCCTTTTGGAAAAACTGTGTTTTGTGTTTTTTGTTTGTTCTTGATAATTGGCATTGACTCAGCTCTACCTGGAAGTCCTAGGTTTAATTCCTTGGATAAGGAAGCAAGCTGTGTATGTTTGACTGTGTATGTATGAGGGTAGTCTTCATGGATCTTTTCTACAACAAAGCAGGCTACTTTCTACTAGATTCCTCACCTTTCCTAGATAGCAAACAGTAGAATTCTTATTTTAATTAAAGTAAACAAGTACATCAAAATATGTCCAAGAATGAAAATTGAAAAGGCAAGAAGGAAAATATCAGACATAACCTTTAAAGGGGAACTATTTTTCCTTCAACTTTATGGTTTATTATATGTCTTGAAGCAATTATAAATGGCTTTTCCTTAGGTAGTGTTAGGTATTTGGTGAGTCCCCCCCCCATTTTTCCTCTTGAAAATTTACAGGAATAGAGAAACATACTTTAGCTGAGGAAGGCTGAGGATTATTTTAAAACTCAAACATATCAGGCCAATATACTCATGATATAAAAACGAAATAAAACAAAGCAAACAAACAGATGAGCAAAAAATAAAACAAAACAGGAAGAAACAAATGAGAGTACCAGTAGAAAGCAAAAAGTAATATAATTTTGTTTGGTTCCAGTTTGGGCTATGAGTGAAGTATGTATCTCTACATCTCCCACTGATTACAACTAAAGACATAAAGGCATCCATGAGAGGACTCAGAAAAAGTAAATAACAGCACATGAATTAGAGAAAGAAATCAAAATTGAAAGTATGGCCAATGTGGTGGTGAGTTTATGAGTATTTTCTTTTTCTTCCCAATCTCCCAGTCTGGACTCCAGAATAGCCTAAATCCCAGAAGTGCACACCAGGCATGAAGAGGAAAAACCCCCAGAGAAAATAAATACATTGCCTATTTTACTTTTCAGAGGACTGGGAAGGAAAAGTATATGGAATGGAGACTGGGAAGGAGATCCCTTCCTTTGTGTGTTTTTTGTTTTGTTTACCTGGCTCAGTCCAGACAAGTCGTAGTCACAAAGCTGTAAACTAATGGATGCAACAGCTCTGAATATTCAGGGAGAAAATACTCAGGGAGAAATCATTCAGGGAGAATATATTCTGGGAGAAATTATTTCTCTTTGAGCAGAGGAATTGGAAATCTGGTCCCTATAGTCCAAAGAGAGAGTATGTTTGTGGGAAACTGTCGTTATTAATTTTCTTCCTCTTCTCCTTCTCATTGTTTTGCTCTCAAGGTGAACCAAGTCATGGAAAGTGTGAAATAGCATAGGAACCTAAAACTCAGACTTTTAAGAAACCCTGAAGATTGAGGAGGAACGCTGGAGACTGTAGAGGAATGCAGTAGAGAAAAAGAGCCCCTAAATCTGTGCATGAATTCACAGGCTTACCACTTAGTTGCACATGCATTGAAATTACATGGGATTGAGCATAGTGAATGTTTCAACAATTGGACCACGGCAAAACAAAGGGTTGACTCCTGGGTTGTATACTTATGGAGCAGACAGAATAGAGCTACAGATGCTTTGGAAATGAAACTGTCATAGGAACCACAACCTGTAGAAGGCAGGTGTGGCAAGAATCACATCAGGCTGATTATCTGAGAATACAAGCAAAAAACAAAACAAAACAAAAAAAAAAAAGGGAAAACATTACCTAGAGAATTTAACACGATGAGTCATAAATATAAATCTCAAAATGTCTATGATATAATCTAAAATTACTAGACATGAAAAGTCCCAGAAAAATCTCACCAACTCTCCAAAGAAAAGACAATCAAGTAATAACTAATCCCGAGATGATCCATATGTTGAAATTATTGGGCAAAGCTTTGAAAGTAGTTATATATAACTACAAAGTTATATAAAACTATACTCCATGGAGAGAAAAAAATCTTTTGAAATGAATGAAAAGATAAAAGTTCTAAGGCAAGAAACATAAAATATAAAGGAGAACTAAATGAAAATTTTAGAAATAAAAATATGATAACTAAAATTTTTACCATATAAACTCAATAGTATAGTGGAAATGTCAGCAAAAAAGAGTCATTGAACTTGAAAAAAAAATAGTAGAAATGATCCTTTCTGAGTAAGAGAGACAAAATTTTATATATATATGGGTTTTTTGGTTTAAAATAACATTTTATTACCTAGGATATTTTTTTCTTGTGTCTTTTTTTGTTTGTTTTCTTTTTTGTAACTATAAATTCAAGCTTTGTGACACTTGCTTTGTCTTGAGAAAAACAAACAAACACCAAAACAACAAAGCTGTTCTATCATTTGCTAACCTGATCTCATTTGAAGAGAGATACTCATTATCTTGCAAGAGTAAAATTTATACCATGAATGATGCCAGTCTAGGTCTGATGGCACTAAAAGGAGAAGATAGCATTGTTGACAAACTTATAATCTACTGGTATTTGTGGAAAAGAAGCCCTTGCAAATTTCTAAATAACAGTAAACTCTGTTAGGGAATTCTAAAGTGTCTTACAGACCAAAAAGGGAATGAGATTAGTAAAATGCCTAGATAGACAGATATATATAGATATATATCTCAGAGCCTCAGAGACCTGTAGGAGAGATCTCACATTTGAGTTACTAGAACCCCAAAAAGAGAGGGAAAAGATTGGTGCAGAAAAAATAAACCCCAAATTTTCAAATTTGGTTGAAAGCCATAAATGTATAGATTTAAAAGTCTGAAAGTACCTGAAAAGGGGGGGGGGGGATCACATACAAAGACATCATAATCAAACTGCTAAAATCTAAATGTAAAGAAAAAAATCTTGAAAGCAGCGAATAAGGACTCCAACACTTTACATACAGGAGAACAATTTAGTGACTGTGTATTTCAATGGAAATCACAGAAGCCAGAAGATAGGGCAATAACTGATTTAAAGTGATGAAAAGCAAAGAACCATAATTCAGAATTCTATACCCACCACAAATATTCTTCAGGAAAGAAAGGTGAAATAAAGATATTTTTGGATGACAGAAAAAGCTAACAGAATTCATAGTAGCTGATCTTCTCCAAAAGAAATGATAAAAGTTCTTCAGGTAGAACAGAAATGATACTAAAGAGAAACTCGGAACTTCAGGAATGAAAGAAGAGCAACAGAAATGTCAACCACCTGGGTAAACAGCCTTCTTATTTTTCCCTCTTAAGTTCTTTAAAATATGTTTGACTGTTGAAGGTAAAAATTATAACATTGTGTGGTGAGGTTTTCAATTTTTTTTTTTAAAATAGACACACTACATTTGGTACCTATAGCATAAAGAAGGGAGCAAAAAAGAACCTATATGTTTCCGCTTTTTCTACATTTTTCTTTAAGTGGTAAAATCTGAACTCTACATAGACTGTGAAAAGATATATATATATATATATATATATATATATACATACACACATACATACATATATATGTGTATATACATATGTATATATAAATCATTTGAGTAATCACTATAGACAGTCAAAAAGTAAGTACACAAAATGAAGTACTAAAAAAATCAAGTAATCAAAAGAAGGCAGAAAAAAAAGATGAATGAAAAACAGAGCAAACAGAAAAACAATAAAATGACAGACCTAAGTCTAATCATATCAATAATTAACATTAAATGTAAAGCTACTAGGCAAATTAAAAGAGAGATGATGAGATTTGAAAAAAATTAAGAATCAACTGTATGCTCTGCAAGAAAAACACCTAAATATAATGATATAGATAGGTTAAAAGTAAAAATAAGAAAAAAGACAACCCATGCAAACAGTATTCAGAGGGGAATTGGGATGGGCTGTATTAATGTCAGATAAAGTATACTTCAGAACAAGGAAAATTACTGGGGATAACAGAATAATGAAAGGATTAATTCACCAAGAAGCTATAACAATCTTATATGTATATGTACCACATAACAAAACATTAAAATTCACAAAGTAAAAATGGATGAAGCTGGAAGGAATAAACAAATGAAAAATTACAGTGAGATTAAAACCACTTCCCTTTGTAATTAATAGAACAAGGAAACACAAAATCATCAGGGACATCAAGTTTTGAACAAGACTTAGCCAACTTGACATACATAGAACATTCCACACAAGAGCAGAATATACATCCTTTC
The DNA here is from genome assembly GCA_004024625.1 of Mellivora capensis. NCBI lineage: Eukaryota > Metazoa > Chordata > Mammalia > Carnivora > Mustelidae > Mellivora > Mellivora capensis. The sequence goes on from PISX010009664.1 coordinate 68,128, forward strand.
CAAGTGTATATAGAACATTGACCAAAACAGACAAGATCTTGGGTCATAAAACAAACCTTAAGAAATTTTAAGTGACTAAAATAATACTAAGCATGTTTTCCAACCATAATGCAATTGAACCAGAAATCAACAGAAAGATGTTGGGGGGGGGGACACAAATATTTGAAATTTAAATAACATGCTTCTAAATAATGCATCTTTCAAAAAGAAAGTCTCAAGGAACATTAGAAAATATTTTGAACTAAATGAAAACGAAAGTATTATACTTCGTGGTCAGTTTTATGTGGCCAACTTAGCTAGGCTATTGTCTTTGTTATTGAGTCAAACGTAAATCTAGTTTCTGCTGTGAGGTACATATGGTTAAAGTCTACAGTCGTTTTACGTTAAGAAAGGAAGATAATTAGTTGGAAAGGTAAAATAGATATTTCAGCAAAGTGTCCCTCTCTAAAATACCTCCCCTGAACTCCTGTGAGCATACTGAATGAAACAATAGATCTGAACCATAAGAAACAGTCCAGTTTTTATTGGAACTCAACTATGTATTCTTTCTTCCACCCAGATGGATACTTACTGTGGGCCAAGTACTGTGGTAATCAGTGAATATTAGACCTAAAATGAGATAAATGAATGAATGAATCTTTTTTTAAAATTATATTTATTTATTTGACAGAGAGAGAGATCACAAGTAGGCAGAGAGGCAGGCAAAGAGAAAAGGGGAAGCAGGCTCCCTGCTGAGCGGAGAGCCTGATGCAGGGCTCGATCATGACCTGAGCTGAAGGCAGAGGCTTCACCCACTGAGTCACCCAGGTGCCCCGAATGAATCTTTTTTTTTTTTTATAGATTTTATTTATTTGTCAGAGAGAAAGAAAGCACAAGTAGGGGGAGCAGCAGAGGGAGAGGGAGAAGCAGGCTCCCAGCTGAGCAAGGAGCCCAATGTGGGGCTCCATCCCAGGACCCTGGGATCATGACCTGAGCTGAAGGCAGACGAATTAACCGACTGAGCCATCCAGGTGCCCCTGAAATAATTAATCTTTAGGGTACTTCTGTGTGGAATTTAAAGAATGAGTAGGGAATAAACAGAAAAGTCCTTTCCAGGCAGAAGGAGACAATATAAACAAAGACACAGAAACAGAATAAGAAAAATTATGCTTTGAGAAATTACCCTTTCTGCTCCTCTGATGTGCTTTTCTTCCTTTCATGGGTCTCTGACATGGGAAGTGAAGGCATAAGTGCAATGAGGCAGCCAAAGCATATGGAGTTACTTAGTGGGCTGTTTGTAGAGGAATAGGTCACAGAATAGCTACGTAGCCCAAGGAATGGGAAGAAGAGAGATGGAACACTCCTTGCAGCCGATGCAGATTTTGTGCTCCCAATGGATTTTTTACAGCATTTTTAATTTAAAAAAATACTATGTAAGGCTCGGTGAAAACTTGCCCAATTCCAAGCTACGCAGGCTAAGTCTTGACTTCATTTAAATCCTATTAAAGCACAATCTTCTCAAATATCCTTTTATGATGTCTAGAAAGTCTAATTCTTCAATTTAATTTTATCGGAGTATGGATTAAAAACGCTTATAAAGAACAAAGGGATTTACCCAAAGAAAGGCATTTCCTGGAGGGGAAAAAAAAGCCCTCCACACAGCAAAAGGAATCTTTTAGTTTTATTATTTTTACTTTTTCTCTCCCTCTATGTATGAGGAACAGAGAATCAGAATTAAGCTCTCACCGAAGTATACCTTTTATTTTATGCAACATGGCTTTAACAGAGGAAAAGTGACTCTACTACCATCTTGCATAATTTTTGTAGAGGAAGCATAGATGTATTACTGCTCAAGTGCTGAGATGACTATGTGGCTTATTCAAAATTATTTGAACTGTTAGCTCATGTAGGGTAAGCATGCTAAGCATTAATGCTTTCATGATCTAATTAATCAGCCTTTGCAAAGTCACTAAGACAAATTCTTCAAAGATGCTTTCAAAAATCCCTTTATCCTAAAAGGATTCGTTGTTTGATTCTGCTTATCCAGAATCACAGATAAGTTATTTCCTCTACTCCTAGATTCTTTTAAAAATAAACTAATATAGGCAAAACACCTACATTCCAGGAATGAAACAGAAATAGAGAGGAGTAAGGAAGCAACCAGCAACACCCACAAGAAGTGATAAAAATTGACCTGACTACACCATGGACCTGTACCAGGAAATACTGCTCTAAAAATTCCGTAAATGAATAGGTATTACATGGCAATTGGAGTTAATTTGCTAATGGGTGTGATCGAAAAAAGGATTTCAAGTATTCCATTTAAAAAATTCTAGATAAGATGTTTGTATGCTTTGGAAAATTGTCCTAAATGATTTGGTGGCAAAGGACCTAGAGCTGTTCCTTTGTCTCAGACCAATGATGAGCAGAATCAAAAAATGAACCTGGAACATAACAGGCATAATGGCCGGCAATGGTGAGCTTAGAGTTTATTTTCCATAAATGGCAACACCATGCTTATTACCTGCATAGGCTTAGGAGCACAAAAAACATACTCTACTTCTACAATCTGTTACAAATTGTTACAAAACAATTTCTTCCCTAAGAACAACAAATACCTAGGGAGATTGTGTTTAAATTTATCCTTAGGCATGATGAATAAAAATGTATCTGCTGTGAGCTTTGGATCTTTTATTACAACAGGATTCTTTAGAAAGTCTACCCCTTCCTTCTTGCAGGAGAAAGCTTATCAGCATTATTTGGGGATGATCAATCTGGACAGAAACCACAATAGAAAATTAACATGTACTAATCAGAATTTACAATACTTCTGATAACATTGATGTGGAAGTGGAAGTTACCCTTATCTAGATAATTTTTAGTAGTAGTTAAAATCAGGGAACTATAACACGATAGAACTGTTCAGAAATATTTACTGTATATTTTTGAGCTTTCTACTTCTACCACTTTATTTTATTTTTCTTCTTCTCTCTCTCTTTTTTTTTTTTTTTTTTTTTAGGGAGAGGGAGAGTATGAGTGAGGAGAGAGATGAAGGGAGAGAGAGACAGAGACTCTTAAGCAGGTTCCATGCCCAGCACAGAGCTAGATGTGGGGCTCAACCTAATGACCTAATGAGATTATGACCTGAGCCAAAATCAAGAGTCAGATGCTTAACTGACTGAGCCACCCAGGCATCCCTCTACTTCTACCACTTTAAAAGTAACTCATATTTTACATAGCATCTTATGTTAATAAAAAGTCACTATTACCTGCTTATATATAGAATAAAGCCACTATAGATCTATTGATTTTTCAGACTATGCATTCAACCAAAGTAAAGCAATACTTAAAAAAATTCTAAACACAATTATTTATCTCAAATACCGTACAGTCTTAGATGAAGGAAAATACATGGGCATATGCAATTATAGAACCCATATTGAATCAGAAATTATAGAAAATGTGATATGGGAGTTACATAAGGGAAGGATGCTATTTGAGGAATCAGGAAAAGAGCAAGGTCTCAAAAAAGATGTGAGATTTACTCTGACCCCCTCCCTTTTTTATTTTTTTCCTGGTTGCTCCTAGAAAAGTTGTAGACTTATTGTAGACTATAATACTTTTTGGAGACCAAATGAAAAACAACATTCTGATCATAATTTACCTTTTCTCTTTATGTACATTGATATTCATGAATCTTTGATCTTTATCCTTAGATTCTATATCTAAACCATGAATACACAAGATTAGAAGTGATATTCTGATTTATGTTTGTATATAAACTTTTCTGAGTATCTAAAATTCTGAAGGACAACAGTAGTGCTTGTACAGAGATTAATAAGAGAAGACTTCTGCCTTAAAGAAGGCAACTATCCTTTGGGGAAACAGATTCATGAACAGATATAAATTTAACATTCTGTGATAAGAGCACAAGGTACTAGGTGAGCAAAAAGAGGATGTTTTTAAAAATGTCATACATTCCTGAAAATTATGTCTTATGGTGGTCATAAGTGAAATATGCAAGAGTTGTTTTCACCTCTGAAGACAATGAAAAAATTAAGTAATAATTAAGGACAAGAAATGATGGAAAAAAAAATCCCCACAAAACCAAAACTGAATTAAGCAGTACTGATGACCAGCTTAATTTGTTTTGCATGACATCACCTATGGCATGTGATTGTTTAAATTGAGTGACCATCCAAATGCCTCCAAAGCAAAAATGAAAACAAACTGCAAGTACAGCCATAAAGAATCATGGGAAGGGACTTTCTTTCATTTCATTTCAGGCTGAAGTGGCTCTCCATTGCCTGGTCAAGTAGGTTACAAAATGCTGCAAACCTGGTGCATAGAGTACTAGCCAACTGCTGAGGCAGCATTCTACAAGGTCGAAATCTAATAAAGCATCAAGATTCAGTTTCTAACATAACAGAGTAATAAATATCAGATGAACTTTCTTGCCATAAATAATTATACAACTAGACACAATTATTTTCAGGCATCTGCAAGAGAGCGCAAGGCTGTGATCTTGGAGAGAAAAAATACACATAAAATAAGCTCCATAGTTACCCTGAATTTCTGCCAGAGGGAACATTCCAAGCCTTGACCTATGGAAGTTGAGTCCAAGAAGAATGACACTCTCAGCTGGGTGAAGGAAGCAGAGATTTGCTACAGGGATGGTGAGAAGGCTGGAGTCCTCAGGGCAAGGTTAGGGGAGGAGGGAGTTCTGAAGAGTAGGAGCCCCAGAAATCTGCCTCTTTAGAGTCTCCTACACATGTGCAGTCTGACAGAGAATAACTTCTGGGAACTGTGAGAGTTTCTGAAGGGTGTTAATGTGGGAAAACATTGGCGTTCTGTCATTCAGAGTAGGAGGATGTCCCCAAATGCCCAAGTAATCAGTTAAAATTTCAAAAAATTATTTAAGAGTATGGCTAATTGAAGAGTATAGCTACATTAGCCCTAAAGTATCCTTTAGATTTATCCTAATGAAGCCCTCAACAGCCCTGAGAGCGTAAAGCTGATTCTTCAGTTATTTACTTTCCAGAAGAAAAGAATCAATTTTGTTTAAAGACAAGAATATTTAAACTCTAAACATGAGTCAAATACAAACACAGCATATAATAAAAAATTACTAGAAAATGAAGCAGGGAAATATAACACATAACTAGGAATTAATATGAACAGACAGGCCAATGTTGTTGTAATTAGCAGGTAAAGACTTTAAAAGTAGCTACTACAGGGGTGCCTGAGTGGCTCCACCAGTTGAGTGTCCAACTCTTCGTTTCGGGTCTGGTCATAATCATGGGGTTGTGAGACTGAGCCTTGCATTGGACTCCATGCTCAGCATAGAGTCTGCTTGAGATTCTCTCTCTCTTTTCTTCTCCCTTCCTCTCTTCCCCTTTCCCTGTTCTCTCTCTCTCTCACACACACACACACACACACACACACACATTCTCTCTCTCTCAAATAAAGAAATAAAATCTTAAAAAATAAAAGTAGTTCTTACAAATAGGTTCAATTTTTTAAAAAAGATTGAGAATCTCAGCAAAGAGGCACTACCAAAACACCACCACAACAACAACAAATAGAAATTCTACAATAGAAAATTACAATAGCTAAAATAAATAAATAAATGAATAAATGACCTTAACGGTAGATGGACAATGCAAAAGAAAAGATTAGTGAACTTGAAGACAGGATGAAAGAATCTACATAAACTAAAGCTCAAAGAGAAAAATAAGCTTGAGAAAGGAACAGAGTCTTAGTGAATTGTGGGACAACATCAAGCAGTCTAACCTGTGTAACTAAAGTGCCAGAAGGACAAGAGAGAGATTAGGCAAACATGTTTGAAGAATTAATGATTAAGCTTTTCCAAATTTATAGAAAAATTTCAAATTACAAATGCAATAAGAAAAACAAACCCCAAGTTGCATAAACACAATCAGACAGACACATACATCATAGTCAAGTTACTGAAAACCAGTTTTACTATTTTACTGAAAATAAAAGGAAAATCTTAAAAGCAGTAAGAAAAGGCACATTATATATGAGGAAAAAATGATAGGAATTATCACTGACTTCTTACCAGAAATAATGCAAGCAAAAGGACACAAAAAAGCTGAGAAAGTTTCCAAAAGCCATTTTTCAAGTACAAAGGTTAAAAAAAAAATCCATAAAAACTAAAGTGAAAAGAATTTAAAATATGAGAACTGCTAAAGTTTTTTTTTTTTTCTTTAAGAATATGGAACACAGGGGCGCCTGGGTGGCTCAGTGGGTTAAAGCCTCTGCTTTCGGCTCGGGTCATGATCCCAGGGTCCTGGGATCGAGCCCCGCATCGGGCTCTCTGCTCCGCGGAGAGCCTGCTTCCTCCTCTCTCTCCCTGCCTGCCTCTCTTGCCTACTTGTAGTCTCTGTCTGTCAAAGAAATGAATAAAATCTTA